>JAHKBH010000362.1:0-25639 GCA_019049505.1 Pachyrhynchus sulphureomaculatus
GGAGCGAACATTTGAGGTCTATGAATAGATAATAGTCGCTGGGGGTCAAATCTGGAGAATACTTTAATTCATGCAATTTTGCCATCATAAGTATTGACTTGTCACACGGTGCATTATCTTGATGAAAGAGCACTTTTTCTTGGTCATTTTCTTGCGATTTCTGCCTTCAAACGCACCAATAACTTTATTTAATATTCGCTACTGATGATTGTTCCCTTCTTAGCATAGTCAATGAAAATTATTCCATGCGAGGCCAAAACCTTCCCAGCCGACTGTTGTATCTTTGACCGCTTAGGATGGTTTTTTCACCGGCTGTTGTCCACTTAGCTGACTGCCGATTTGATTTCGGTGTGTAGTGGTAGATCCATGTTTCATCCATTGTCACATATCGCATGAAAAAAAACCTTTTTATTGCGCTTAAACAGGTCCAAACAACGCTCAGAATCATCAACACGTTGTTGTTTTTAGTCCACTGTGACCAAAACCCATTTCGAACAGAGCGTTTTTTTCTGCCCATATGTTCATGTAAGCTTTCTCACGCAATTTCACTTTACAGTTATCCAAAACAATTTTGTGGATTTTTTTGATGTTTTCCGGTGTAACCACCTCAGAGCGTTCAGCATCAGTTGTATCTGTACCACCGCGGTTAAATTCAGCATATACATGAGTGATTTTCCAGGGGCAGAGTCCCCGTAACACTTATCAAGTCATTGCTTTGCTTGAACGGTATTTTTTCCCATCAAAAAACATTGTTTAATCAACACACGAAATTCGATTTTTTCCATTGTTTTGAAAATATAAAAAGTAGCGTCACTAAAACCACTGTAACTTGTAAACTAATCGTCGAAATGTCATGAAATTTTGACACGTATCGTTTGAAGGTTGGTACTTCCTAAAAATCATATGGATTTTTTTTTGAAAAGGACGACATCCCTGTGTCAGACCAAAAACTTTTCAACCTACGTGTTACATTCTCAAACGCTTAACTAAGACTAAAACATTGTTTATATAATAAAAGGGTGTGGCTATATTAGGTGCTATAAAAGTTGGTAAAGAACGGAATTTCCGACGTCTACTTGCCTATAAAAATGTAAATCTATATTAGGGTGCTTTCAAAACAAGTTTTGAACCTTTAGGTGCCCTATGGAATATTGATAAACAATTAATATTAGGAAATGGATGGTCTGTTTCTAAGAAATGCTTAGCAAAGTGTGTTTTCATTTTTTAACCTATAAGATGCATTATAGTCTGCGAATCTTGTTTTGAAATTCCGTCCTGTTTGGCCTACGTAACAGCTATTGCACTCTTGACACTTAAGTTTATAATCTCCTGATTTATTATGTTTATCAGTTTTAGCTCTAGCATTGAAAAATATATTAGATAATTTTCGAGCAGGTTTTAAAGTTATTCTTGTTTTTTCGGCTGTGAGAACTTTATCCGAAATGGGACCAAAATATGCCAGAGGTATGAACGTTTTTCTTTCTTGGTATTCTTTTATGGGATAAAAAGGAAACAAGAATAGCTTTAAAATTTGCTCAAAAATTATCTAATATATTTTTCAATGCCAAACATAATAAATCAAGAGTTTATAAACTTAATTGTCAAGAGTGCAATAGCTGTTACGTAGGCCAAACAGGATGGAATTTCAAAACAAGATTCGCAAAACATAATGCATCTTATAGGTTAAAAAATGAAAAAATCACATTTTTTAGAAACAAGCCATCCATTTCCCAATACTAATTGTTTATCAAGACTCCATAAGGCCCCTAAAGGATCAAAACTTAGTTTCTTAGAATCTATAGAAATTTACAGATATTCAAAGAACCATAATATACAGCTTTGGCCAAAAGTATTAGGCACCCCTAATAAACACGTGAAACTCATAAAATATTAAAAAAAAAGACTAATTGTTTTAACAATACTATAGGCGGCGCTGTTAAAAGCTAACTTAAACAATAGACAATCTCTTTTACAGGTCCATAAAACACCTGGCCCACAAAATTGCGATAATGAGGTTTTTTGAAAAATATTTTTAATTTTTTATCTGTCTCTTTTTACTACCTGTAGTGTCAAGAAGCTTCCGCGCGTGTTTTATTTGTGAACTGGACATTCTTATATTTCAGAAATGCCTAAGAAAAGTGAGCTTGGTATCGAAAAACGAATTAAAATTCAAACCCTACATGAACAAGGCAAGTCTCAAGTAGAAATAGCCAAGTTAGTGAAATGTTCTCGGTGCGCAGTGCAATGTGCTATTAAAAGGTTTGTGGAGACTTGCTCCCATGCCAACAAAATGAGAACGGGCAGAAAAACGTAAGACTAATGAGCGACAAGACAGAAAACTCATCCGCGAGTCTATTAAAAATCGAAAAAAAATCATCTGAGCTCGCTGCAACTCTGCTCGCTCGAACAGCAAGGAGAAGACCGACAGAAGCTGGATTAAGAGGGTGCGAAGCTAGGAAAAAGCCTTGGCTTTCAGAGACCAATAGGAAGAAACGCTTAGAGTGGGCTCTGAAGCACCAACATTTTAGCGAAGAGGATTGGTCTAATGTTGTATGGTCCGACGAATCCAACTTTGAAGTAAGTTTTTATATAATTTATTTTAACAAATAACTACATACAATTACTCTTGATTTACTTCGTTTTAGTCAAAATAATAACTAATTTTTTAATTGAGTATATTTTCTATTCTTACAGCTATTCGAAACGTCAGGTGTGACATTCGTGAGGCGGCGTGTCGGCGAGGAATACCATCCAGATTGCGTTGTACCTACTGTAAACCACGGAGGAGGCAGCATTATGATCTGGGGCTGCATGGCTGCTAAAGGTGTCAGCGAAATGTTCGTTTGTGAAGGCCGCATGAACAGCCAAAAGTACATAAATGTACTAGAAACTGTACTGATGCCTTCGCTAACGCGCATTTTTGGCGCCACTAATTTAGACGACATCAAATTCCAGCAAGATAATGCACCTTGTCATAAATCAACGGCTACGATGCGTTGGTTTAGAGACAATAACATTGTCTTGTTGGATTGGACGGCGCAGTCTCCAGATCTAAATCCTATCGAGCATCTTTGGGGTATTCTGAAGCGCAAGATGTGTGTACAAGGCTTGTACGCAGCATGCCCCAAAGAATTGCTGCTGTAATTAAAGCTAAGGGCGGACACACCAAATATTAATTTATTTCATAATTTTACCTCAATATACGATTTTACAAAAAAACATACGAATTTAATTTTTTACCTGAAACACAAGAAATGAAGTAAATTGTAAGGTGCCTAATACGTTTGGCCAAGGCTGTAAATGAACTAAATAATCAAGTAAACGTCGGAAATTCCGTCTTTTGCCAACTTTTATAGCACCTAAAATACCCACATCCTTTCATTATATAAATTCAAATACAAAAAATCTGTTTTAGTAGTTGTATTCCAAAATCGCAATAACGCATTTATAAATCTTTACAAAATATATTTAGTATTAGTTAACAAAGTAAATAAGTTCTTTCTGTTTTAGTTTTTGCGTCCCTTGGAGCAAAATTAATCGAAGATTTCAGGAAAACATGTTAGTAATCATTTTTTCGTCGATGTCCGACACTTTTCCTCACGAATCACGTTTTGGTAGATTATCAATTTTTGAACTGAGAGTATCGTTTTGTTCACTTGCTAACGAATGCGCTCGACTTGTAGCATTCATATTCGATACTATTTAACTGTAAATAAAGTTATAAATGAATCTTTTTCCACGAAGTATTGTTGCAACAATAACTTCAAAAAAAAAGAATTTCTTTAACCAACTACAGGTTATATACGACACGTTCTTATTTGACCGACTGTATAATATATCGCTGTAGACAACTTACTGAATGCCCCACGTCATGAAATAAATACAATAAATAAATTAGCATACCATCTTCTGTTGAAGTGGGCAAAAACGTATCAATAGGAACTAACTCCCTTTCTTCTGCATAAATATCCCAAACTTCGACTCCTCTAGCCATACCTGCAGCCATTGCTGCACCTAGAGCGGTAATATCTTGTGAGTGTGCTCTGATCACTGGAATACCACTAATATCAGCCTAAAATTATATAAAGTTACGTCAAATATGTCCGCCATTACTACACTTAACATAAAAAAATATAGTTCTGTCTATTTTGCTAAACCCAGAAGTGTATACTACGTTACTAGATAATCATTAACCAATCTATTATTCTAATATGTTTTAAGATACATATATATATGAACTTACAAAAAAGAAACGAAGTACAGGGTGAGTCAGCGATAGAATAAAGTTTATTATCTTATTTGTTTCGGGAATGACGAAACAATGTTAAATAGGATAGTGTTAGGGAATGTGAAGGTGCACAGTTTAAAATTATTTTTGAGTATACAGAGTAGTTCAAAAAAATGGAGCCGATATAACATATGTTTTTTAAATGGAACATCCTATCTTCTATTTATTTTTAAATTCTACGTAACATTTGATAACTTTTTTATCAATAATATTATATACCTAAACCTAGTACTTTTTACAATATTTCAATTTTTTAAAAAAAATACTAATTTTCAGTTTTGTAAAAAATTGCCAGTAGCGCCACTGTTTCTGAAGGTGGAATACTCATCATGGGTAAGAGCGTTCTATAGAGATGAAAAAAAAAGATGAGTTAGATGCTACAGGGTGTTCAAAATAAATGTATGTATTTCCACTATTTTAAATTGAAAAATCTCAAATTTTTTAAATGGCACATCCTGTATATTATTATTTTTTCTGATAGATTGTACCAAGCCCTCCAACTTTTATTGAGTATGTCATATACCTATTTCTAATAGTTTTCGATTTATTTTGAATCTTTCAATTCAATTGTTTTTAATACACTTACGCTATAACATCATAGTTGCCAAGACAAAACAAAAATGTAGGAAGTGTCAAATTTTGACATGTCTATTAAGCAAGTAAAAATGGTCTAATTTGTTGTAGTAAGTGACGTATAAAGGTAATAGTTACGGATTTTCCTAAAAATGAATTAATTGATATGGTTTATATACTGGGCGAGGTGGGAAAAAAAAATGTCTTTTGGCAGTAAGGCTTTACGTAGCGAAATACCCTCATAGACGTATATCATCTAGAAAATCTTTTCAGTGCTTAATAGAACGGTTTAATGGTAGTGGTAGCGTTGAGTATACGAAACGGAAAGTAGTAAACTAGAATGCTAGCAATGAGGAAAAAGAAATGGAGATTTTACTTTATGTTGAAGATAATCCCTAGGTCAGCAGCGGTCAATTAGCTGACTTATCTGACACATCACAATCTACGGCTAATAGCACCACGAGAAAATACAAGTATCATCCCTTTTCATATGGAACTACACCCAGAACTTCAAGACCGTGATTTTGAATGACGAGTAAACTTTTGTACCACCATGAATGAACTAATAGAAGCCGATCCAAATTTTTTATCCAAAATAATGTTTTCTGATGAAGCTACTCTTCGCAGTAATGGAGCAGTTAACAGCCATAACATGCACTATTATTCAGTTAATCCATTTTGGGTCCAGGAAGTTCAAAATCAAAACCATTGGTCGCTTAATCCTTAACGGGCTTAGATATGTAAGTTTTTTGCAAAACGAATTACCCCAGCTTTTTAAAGAAGTTGATAACTTTGAAAGGGAACAAATGTGGATTTAACAAGACGGAGCTCCTGTACATTACCACTGGGAAGTTCGGGAATTTTTAAACGATCGTTACCCACAAAAATGGATCGACAGGGATGGATTCATTCAGTGGCCCCCTCGATCATGTGACTTAACACCTTTAGACTTCTTTTTTGTGGGGCTCTGTTAAAGATCGTGTGACAGACAGACAGACACCAAAGTCATCTTATAAGTGTTCCGTACGGAACACTAAAAACATATGTTATATCGGCCACACTTTTTTTGAAGTACTCTGTATACGCAAAAATAATTTTTAATATATTGTATTTAACATTTTTTCGTCATTCCTGAAATAAATGAGACAATGAACTTTACTCTCTCGTTGACTCACCCTGTATATTACCATTACGACGTAATTATAGACGGGTGTCAGAAAAAAGCATAGCATCAGTTTTTCATACTTATCCTACAGAAAAAAGAATATATTCTTCCATTTCGGTAGCTAGTTGATATATTACTGAGGAAGCATAAATAGGCTGCTGAACTTATAGAACATCCCGGATGCTTTAGCCGCTTATCCGAAATAAAAAAATATATTTTTGTCTGGAATATTTTTTCGAACGGTACGCCTATGAAAACACAGTTATTTTGATAAGTCGAGCAACAAATCTTTCCAATGAACTGAACTATTTTATCGTAAACCAGGCAAATTAGCTTAATTATAGCATGGATTTTTATCGGGGCCAACGTCTTATCCGTTAATCCAATTCTGTAATATGGAATCGAAAAAAAAAACAGAAGGTCAAGTTGTAGATTATTTAATCCAATGTTGATTAGATATTGTAAAATCGTGAATCCCTGTTTGCTTATATTATGTCTTATGTATTTTTAGTACTATCACCACTATATATCTTAAATTTATTTTTGTATCTGTACACTGACTATAAAAAATCGGTAAAGTGATTTACCCAGTAATTTCCTTTCAAACATCTAGTTCTAAAAGAAGTACTCAATTTGCCTTTCTCAAGGAAAGAGTAAGTAAATTCCCATCTCTGTCACTCCTTTCCCTTGAAGGGAGTGACAGGAATTAAGAACTATTGGGTTCATGTCGTTCGACAGTTATCTTACCAACAGATTGACAGTCACATAACACGTAGGCTGAAAACTTCTTGGTCTGACACATAGATGTATCCCTTTTCAAAAAATCCATATGATTTTTAGGAAGTACCGACCTTCAAACGATACGTGTAAAAATTTCATGACATTTGAAAGAATAGTTTACAGTGGTTTTAGTGACGCTACTTTTGATATTTTCAAAACAATGGAAAAAATCGAATTTTGTGTGTTGATTAAACCCTATTTTTTGATGGGAAAAAATACCGTTTAAGCAAAGCAATGGCTTGATAAGTGTTACGGGGCCCTCTGCCTCTGGAAAATCACTCATCATTAACTGGTATGCTGAATTTAAACGCGGTCGTACAGATACAAATGACATTGAACACTCTGGACGCCCAAATAAGGTGGTTATACCGGAAAACATCAAAACAATCCAAAAATTTTTTTTTTGGATGACAGCAAAATAAAATTGCGTGAGATAGCTGACATCATAAAGATATCAGAAGAACGTGTTGGTCATATTTTGCATGAACATTTGGACATGAGAAAGCTCTATTCGAAATGGGTACCGCGTTGGCTCACAGTGGACCAAAAACAATAATCTGTTGATGATTCTGAGCGCTGTTTGAACCTGAACAATAGATGAAACATGGATCCACCACTTCACACCGGAATCAAATCGACAGTCAGCTGAGTGGACAACAGCTGGTGAAAGCCACCCGAAGCGACCAAAGACGCAACAGTCGGGTTGGAAAAGTTTTTGCTTCTGTATTTTGGGATGCGCATATAATTTTTATCGACAGTGCTGAGAAGGTAAAAACCATCAATACAGAATATTATATAAAATTATTGATGCGTTTGAAGGCAGAAATCGCAAAGAAACGGCCCCAAATTAACAAGGAAAAAGTGCCCTTTCATCAACACTGTGTCACAAGTCAATGGTTACGAAGGCAAAATTGCATGAATTGAAGTTCGAATTGCTTCCTCATTCACCGTATTGTTTAGATTTGGCCCTCAGTGACTATTTTCTATTCGCAGACCTCAAAACAATGCTCACGGGAAAGAAATTTGGCTCTAATGAAGAAGTTATCGCCGAAATTGAGTCCTATTTTGAAGATAAAGACAAATCCTTCTACAAGAAAAGTATAGAAATATTAGAAAAGCGTTAGACTGATTGTATCGCTCTTAAAGGAGACTATATTGATTCATTTTGCAAAAAAGAATGTGTTTTAAGTAGCTAGACCAAAAACTTTTCAGCCTACGTGTTAGATAGATCGGCTAAATTGGGAGAATATGTTTTTTGTGATCTAAAAACCTTAAAACGTGAAGAAAATCGAAAATTTCAGAGGGTAATTTCCTCACGAATACAATACTGCTCGTTTGCAAGGGAAGTAAATACACTAATTTGCCTGCTGCACCAGAAGTGCGTTTTCGCCAACTTAACCGTTTATATTTCTAAAACTTGTTCTAAAATTAACACAACATTTTTTTAGGTTACTCTGTAATCAGATCTCAATATACCTTCTATATACTATTTCTGTTAAAATTGGAAACGATGAAAAAACAAGAACATTGAAATAGAAGTATGTTACGGTATAAACGCAATCACCCTAGTAGTCCTCTATCCCATCTCCTTTACTCCATACATATTTTACTTAAAAAAATTTATTTTATAATAAACTAGCCGTGCTCGCGGCTCCGCTCGCGTGGTCTTGATTCACTATTATCGTCATTGCTCATTCCTTATATTAGCTAACGTAATAAAATATATCCTATAACCTGGCCAGAGAACATACGTATGAATTAACAAAAACACCTAAACCGAATAAGTGGCTCTCGAGTCATAAGCGCACTAACGAACAGACAGACAGAGAGACGTTACGTTTTATATACAGATTCTTATTATTATATAACCTGGCCAGAGAGCATATGTTTGAATTAAAAAAAAAACTCGTAAATCGGATAAGTGGTTGTCGAGTGATAAGCGAATTAAAGGACAGACGGAGAGACGTTGCATTTTATATATATTATAGTCTTTGCTACATGATATTGTTTCATATTTAATGGTTAAAGCAGCGTATTGCAAGAGAACGCCTTAGCGGCAAATTTTTTCCGATTTAATTTACTATTATCATCACTTCTTATTCCTTATGTTACCTAACGTAATAAAATATATCCTATAACCTGGCCAAAGAACATATGTATGTTTTTTTAAAAAAAAGCACGTAAATCGAATAAGTGGTTCTCGAGTGATAAGCGCTCTAACGGAGAGACAGACAGACAGACAGAGAGACGTTTGCATTTTATATATTACACAGGGCAACAAAAAAATATTTTTGTTTTGGTGCCTGGGATTTTAGAGCTGATTTTAACTATATTTGGGACGCTAAATCTATACATGCAATCCGTTTTTCTCTATCAGCTCTACTTTTTTTAGATACATCAACTTATCTACCAATGTGGTTTTTATTCAGTATATTCATTTATGAGAGTTCTAAAATTATTATATATTCATTAATGTAGGTACAATGGTTTTATTGTCAGTCTGTAATTGAGTAAATTCCAGGTAAATCTATAAATAGTGGAACCATTGCCTATCAGGTACCTGAACTGACCCTTTTAATCACCTAACTCGGGTAAGTCTCGTCAGTTTTGTGCGTTCTTACTAATGAGAGTAGATCGAATTCGGCGTGTTATTTTATGTTAAGAAAAGAGTGTTTTTGTGTTATTGAACAGAATTAAAATGAGTTCAGGTTCCAGTTCAAGAAGAAGTTGTGTAAATCAACCTGATGTGTTTTGCTATATATGCGGAGAATACATGTTTCAACAAAACAGACAAACTATTACTGACTTTGTAAAGCGAGCGTATCTTGGATACTTTGGAGTTAAGCTTGGTGATCAGGACAAAACGTGGGCCCCGCATCTCGTATGTAAAACTTGTACAGAGCATTTACGGCAGTGGACTACCGAGAAAAGAAAATGTCTAAAATTCGGCGTACCAATGGTTTGGAGAGAACCAAAAAACCACTTCAATGATTGTTATTTCTGTTTAGTAAATACTAATGGAATCAATCGAAATAACCGCAGTAAGTGGACTTATCCCAATTTAGACTCGGCAATACGCCCTATCCCGCACTCAGATGAAATACCGATTCCAACATTTCATCAGCTACCACATATCTCTGATAACGAATATTTTCCCTCTGATCGCTCTTCTGATGCTAATAAAAGTTCTGATGCTAATAAAACTAACAGTGACTATGAGGGGACGTCATCAGTTCCTCAACGCTTCAATCAAAATGAATTAAATGATCTCACCAGGGATCTCAATTTATCGAAAAAAGCTTCTGAAGTACTGGCTTCTAGGTTGAACGACAAAAATTTACTGGAACAAGGAACCAAAATTACCTTTTACCGTACAAGAGAAAAAGATCTGCTACCATTCTTTTCTCAAGAAGACAATCTTGTATTTTGTCACGAAATTAGGGGACTCATGAAAGAAATGGGACTTTCTGAATATATTCCAGATGATTGGCGCCTATTTATTGACAGTTCAAAGCGAAGTTTAAAATGCGTCCTTCTACATAATGGGAATAAATATGGTTCAATACCACTAGCTCACTCAACGAAACTGAAAGAAGAATATAATACCATAGCTTTGGTCTTGCAGAAGATAAAGTATTACGAACATCAATGGATGATTTGTGTAGACTTAAAAATGGTAAACTTTCTTCTTGGGCAGCAAAGTGGTTACACGAAATATCCGTGTTTCTTGTGCCTCTGGGATAGTAGGGACAAAACACACCACTGGGTTAGAAAAGATTGGCCTCAGAGAGAAAACATGAACGTTGGGGAAAAGAATGTCATTAACGACGCTTTGGTTGAAAGAGAAAAAATCATACTTCCTCCGTTACATATAAAGTTGGGCTTAATGAAGCAATTTGTAAAGGCTCTTGATAAGAATGGGTCTTGTTTTGCATATATAGGGGTAAAAATGCATCAGTTGAGCACAGAAAAACTCAAAGAGGGTATATTTGACGGCCCACAAATAAGACAATTAATTAAGGATCCTGCCTTCATAAATTCAATGAATCAAGTTGAACGAGAAGCTTGGACATCATTTGTTGCAGTTGTAGAAAATTTTCTAGGCAAACATAAAGCTCAAAACTATGTTGAAATGGTTAACAAGATGCTTAATAGTTTCAAATCCTTAGGGTGCAATATGAGTATTAAAATACACTATTTACACAGCCACTTAGACCGTTTTCCAGAAAATTTAGGAGACATGAGTGAGGAACAAGGTGAAAGATTTCACCAAGATATTAAAGTTTATG
Source organism: Pachyrhynchus sulphureomaculatus (assembly GCA_019049505.1). Taxonomy (NCBI): domain Eukaryota; kingdom Metazoa; phylum Arthropoda; class Insecta; order Coleoptera; family Curculionidae; genus Pachyrhynchus; species Pachyrhynchus sulphureomaculatus. The sequence goes on from JAHKBH010000362.1 coordinate 11,096, forward strand.
GAGGACCGCTACCAAGGAAGATGGGACATGCACATGATGGCAGATTACTGCTGGAGTTTAAAAAGGGACTGTTTAAAAAAACATTCAAGAATGTCGCGGAAAAGAAGCTTTCCAAGTGTTGAGTGACTATTTCATTTCTTCAATGTTTTTTTTTTTTTGTTTGTTAGTACGACATAATATTGTATTTTGTATAACTAAAATAAAAATTTCGTATTTACTTTTGTTTACTACACTCACGGATTTGAGTTACAATAATGTAACTCATATTTCTCTAAAATTGTATATCTTAAAAATTTGAGCTCCTAGGTACAAATGAATACGTTATTTGAATTCAGCACATCAAATTGATATAGAATCAGCTCAAAAAACCTCGACACCAAAACAACAGCTGTTCCCCTGTGTTATAGAAGATTATAGATAACCTGGCCAGAGAACAAATGTATGAATTAAAAAAAAAAACACGTATATCGGATAAGTGGTTCACAAGTGATAAGCGCACTAACGGACAGACACACAGACAGAGAGACGTTGCGTTTTATATATTATATTCTTTGCTACATGATATTGTTCCATATTTAATGGTTTAGGCAGTGTATTGTAAGAGAACGCGCTAGCGGCAAACTTTTTTCCGACTTGATTCGCTATTATCGTCACTGCTTATTCCTTAAGTTAACTAACGTAATAAAATATATCCTATAACCTGGCCCGAGAACATATGTATGTTTTAAAAAAAAAGCACGAAAATCGGATAAGTGGTTCTCGAGTTATAAGCGCACTAACGGACAGACAGACAGACAAAGAGACGTTGCATTATATATATATATATATATATATATATATATATATATATATATATATATATATATATATATATATATATATATATATATATATATTATAGATATTCAATATCCTAATCGAGAATCAGCAAAAATTCTCACAATACGGATCAGTTCAATAAGTCACTGGATGAGGGAGTTTTTCCAACAATATTTAAAAAAAGTTATCTGAGTCCAATTTACAAGTCTGGAAACAGGAATGATGGAAAGGAATTATAGAAGTGTATGTAATCAATCCAGTATTCCCACACTGTTTGATTTCCTAATATATAAACAATTATCTTGGTCCTCTCTTCGCGACAACATGGATTTTCACACGGATACCAACCTCGTCGTTTATAAGTCATACTTGTTAGAGGCTCTGGAGGAGGGGCCCAGGTGGATGCTGTCTATACTGACTTTTTCAAGGCATTCGATAGGGTTAATCACGACCTATTATTAGCTAAGCTTGAGGTATTGGGATTCAACAATAAGGCGGACTTGGATAGACTTGTAAGTTGGGCCGAGACAAACTGCTTACAGCTTAACGCATCTAAATGTTAAGTTCTTAGCTTCTTTAGAGGACATAAGAGTGTCAATAGTAATTATGTTATTAATGGAATAGTGTTGGTAAGTTTGAGCAAAGTGAAGGATCTAGGAGTAATATTTAATTATCGCCTCTCTTTCTGTGATCATTACGTATATATTATTAACAAGTCCAGTAAGATTTTGGAACTTTTATATAGAAATCTCAGGGACTTATCATCGTCCTCATTAAAGGTCCTGTACTGCACGTTGGTGAGGACTGTTCTAAAGTGTTTAGCGGTTGCTGGTCGCCAATGTTTGAAGTACATACGAGGCTGGTTTGAAAAGTCCGTGCAAAGTCCGAGAGATGGCACCACCGGCGCGTATCGAGGTCATGTTTACTTAGTAGCATCTCTTGAATGAACGCACACCAAGTTTCAGTCATATTGGTCTATTTCTTTGTGTATGGCAATCGTGTGAATCAAGAAAGTCAAGTGATTTTCAAGAAATGGACGAAAAATAATTTCATGTGGTGATTAAACATTACTTTATGAAAGGCAAAACGCCTCAGGAGACTAAAGAGAAGTTTGATAAACATTATGGTGACTCTGCACCTTCGATTAGAACAGTTTATAACTGGTTTCAAAATTTTCGGACTGGCCATATGAGCACAAGTGACGCTGAACGTTCTGGACGGCCTGTGGAGGTTACGACTCCAGAAATCATTCATCAAATCCATGATATGCACGTGATAGATGACAGAAGAGTTAAGGTGCTTGAGATTGCTAGTGCTGTGGGCATCTCGACTGAACGGGTACATAATATTTTGCATAAACATTTGGACATGAGAAAGCTATCCGCAAGATGGGTGCCGCGATTGCTCACGCTTGACCAAAAACGGAATCGTGTGAAGTGTTGCAAGGATGGTTTGCAGCTGTTCCAGAAGAATCCGGAGGACTTTAAGCGTCGTTTCGTCACTGTGGATGAAACATGGATACATTACTATACTCCTGAGACCAAACAACAATCTAAACAATGGGTTACCAAGGGGGAATCTGCACCAAAAAAGGCGAAGACCGTTCCTTCGGCCGGAAAGGTTATGGCGACTGTCTTTTGGGATTCGCAAGGGATAATCCTCATCGACTATCTGGAAAAAGGGTAAAACTATTACAGGTGAATATTATTCATCGTTATTGGACCGTTTGAAAACCGAGCTGCAAGAAAAACGCCCGCGATTGGCCCACAAGAAAGTCCTTTTCCATCACGACAACGCACCAGCACACACCTCAGCAGTTGTGGTCGCAAAATTAATGGAAATAGGATTCCAACTCGTTTCACATCCCCCCTATTCTCCAGACTTGGCTCCCTCGGACTACTATTTGTTTCCCAATTTGAAGAAATGGCTGGCGGGACAAAGATTTTATTCAAACGAGGAGGTGATTGCAGACACTAATGGATATTTTGCAGACTTGGACAAATCCTATTATTCGGAAGGGATCAACAAACTAGAACATCGTTGGACGAAGTGTATAAGCCTAAAAGGAGACTATGTCGAAAAATAAAAAAGGTTTACCCCAAACACATAAGTAGTTTTTATTTTTGCACGGACTTTTCAAACCAGCCTCGTAAGTATAATCTCGAAAAAATTCAGAACAGGTTTCTACGACTATGTATTTACAAGTTTGATATGGCAATAGCTGATCATGATTATATTATTATTAGGGGCCATATGAACTTGAATCTGTTAGTTCATAGACGGTTGGTGAGTGAACAGTATTTTCTATATAAGATAATTAACGGGTTGATAGATTTTATTGACATTAATAAAATTTAATGTACCTCAAAGACATTTAAGGCAAATTGAATTGTTCTTTACTGGCTTCCACAGAATTAATTATGGTTATCATTCACCACTGCTGAGGGCTATAAACCAGTGCCGGGAGTAGAACATTTTTTCAGTTTCCCCCTCTTCCTTCAGAAGGGATGCTCTGGCGTTGATTGTTTCACGGTAGGAGTGTAAGCCGTTCTTGTGTTTCATTACACATTTTCGGCCGTTCTGTTACTGATATGGTTACATTGTAAAGTATTATAAATACCTTGTAAAAAGGGGTGTATCCGTATATTCTCAAATAAATAAATAAATACCGAAAACTTATAACATGAGAAATATGAAGTCACTCTTCTTCATTTCTTTTCCACCCCTTTGTCCACTTATATATATGTCTTCTTATAAATTATGCTTATAATTTTCCCATCCGAAAAACCTTTAAAAATTCTCAAAACACTTTTGGAACAATACAATATTTAACGATCTTCCACTCATTTTACCTCCTTCTTGGGTTAATATTGAGAAAAAATAACCTGATTTTTTTAATTTCTCGAGTCCCAAAAACCTTGAAAAGTCATATGACATTATATATGCTAGACAACACCTCTAATTTCCTGCCTTACCTGTTTTATTTTACAATGAATATTTATGCATAATATTTGTTTATTAGCTAAACAAAAACCATGAAAAATTCCCAGATTACTACTAAAACCACAGAGAATTTATAACGATATATCACTGAAGACAGATAGATATTATATATTTAGGCGCCAGAATTTTTAATAAACGAGGAATTATTCATCTAAACTAACTATATAAGTATCTCTATTGGAAAAATATGTTTACCTTATTATAGTACTAAACAAAATTTGTATAATTGAGGTGTCCCTTACTTTGTGCCAGCACATTTTAAATTTCTAAATGAAATGAAACGAATTACTTTGTTATTTGTATATTGTTTTGAAAATCTGACATAAAAATTCCAGCTATCAAGGGACTTTATGGGGATCCCATGGCAAGGCCCTATTTCTGTTTCAGAAATTGGTTGTTGAATTAAAAATAATTTTCTTCTATGCACAGCTCGAACAACATCATTACTTCTTATTTTATAATAGGATTTGTATTAAGTTTCTCAAGTGAATTTTTAATGATTTTTAGACACTCCTTATTCGGGATGTTGGCAAATATGTTGGTTAGATCGAATGATGCAAGGATGGAGTTGTCCGGGATATTAAAATTTTTAAGTTGATTATACAGTTCTATGGAATTTTTGATGCTATATTTGGATTCAAACTTAGCGATGGTTTTGAAAATCGTGTTCAGTTTTATGGCAAGTTGTCGTAAGGGACTGTTTGTATATGATACGACTGGTCTAATTGGTGAATTTTCTTTATATATTTTTATGAGATCGCATAATTTGGGTGGAGATGAATTCATGTTTATTAACTTTTCTTTAAGGGTAGATTTAAGTTTGTTTTGTATAAAATAAAAAATACAAATGTTATTATAAAACAAGAAATAATGATGTTGTTCGAGCTGTGCATAGAAGAAAATTATTTTCCGCATAATTTGGGTGGAGATGAATTCATGTTTATTAAATTAAACTTTTCTTTAAGGGTAGATTTAAATTTGTTTTATATAAAATAAAAAATACAAATCTTATTATAAAACAAAAAATAGTTATGTTGTTCATGCTGTGCATAGAAGAAAATTATTTTCAATTCAACAACCAATTTCTGAAACAGAAAGAGGGCCTTGCCATGGGATCCCACTAAGCCTCTTGATGGCCGAAATTTTTATGTCAGATTTTGAAAACAATTTTCTAGAGTCACAGCAAGCAAGGGATATAGTTTTATGGTGTCGGTATGTAGACGACATATTGGTATGTTTTAAAGGAGACAATGAATCTCTCCAATCCACCCTAAATTCCTTGAATAGAATACATCCGAATATAAAATTCATATTAGAAACAGAAATGAATAATAAAATAAACTTCCTAGACCTCTCCATCACCAAAGATAACAATAAACTCTCATTCGATATTTTAGAAAGCCCACTTTTACAGACATCACTATTCCCAATAATTCATGCCACCCCAACTCACATAAACTCGCAGCCTATACCATAGATCCATGATTCACAGAGTATTCTCCATCCCTTTAAATAAACAAAATTTAGAGAAAGAATTAGATATATCAAGAATATTGCCCAATAAACAAAAACAACTAAATTTAAGACATATTTATCCACACGTTAAAAATTATGAAAACAAACTTTTTCCTCATTGACATATTTCGGACCAATTTCTAATAAAATTGCATATATAGTCGCAAAAGACAACATAAATATCGCTTTTAAATCACCCCAAAAACTTTCCTCCCTCTTTTTCAATGTAAAACACAAAACTCATAAATACATAGACTCAGGAGTTTATAAACTCTCATGTAATGAAAGTAATAGCTGTTATATAGACCAAAGAGAGAGAAATATCCATACCAGATTTAAAGAACACCAAGCATCTTTTAGATTAAATAAGAAAACTCCAACTTTGCTAACCACTTCCGTCAAACAAATCATATTTTTCCAGACATAAATAATCTACAAATATTACATAAAGCACAAAAAGAAAGAAAATTAAATATTTTAGAAGCTATAGAGACCTTCAAGCACAATAAAAATAAAGATACAATCCTATTAAATAATCAAACAGATGTTCAAAATTCAACCCTGTTTGGCGTATTTTAGAGGTTTTAGATATATCTTTGAAGAACGAATTTTTGTAAAATGTTTTAAGAAAATATTGAAAAGTATTTCTTCAAATTTGAAACAATAATCTAATAAAACAATTTAATTTAAGTTCATGGTAATTTAATGATAGGTAATTCCAAATTGTACCTGGAAATTTGATATAAATCATAAATAAACCACCTTAATTTGTAGTATTACGCTTGACAATGTAGAAAACCTACAAAAAACCGCAGTAGCAGATAAATAAAAAAATAAGTGACATAACAAAGTAATTCATTTCATTTCATTTAAAAATTTAAACAAAAATTTCATTAAAATACTATTTTAGGTAGTTCTAACACAAATAATGAATTTGAATTTCTCGCATGAAAAAATTACTCAATTCAAGCACTACAAGACGACGTTTTAAATGATAAGTACTTTATAGTACAATATTAATTTCGAAAACAAGTAGAGCAGTGGAAAGAATTTAGAGATATTTTCAACTAACAAAACAACACAGATTCCAGAAATTTAAAAAGGACTTACAAAGAACCTTTTTAATCCTCTTCCTCACAAAAAATACAATTTTCGGAGACCTCGACCCGGGATTTCTGAAAAATCATACAACACAATATGTTATATACGAAACAATCCCACGCACACCCTCTTCCACTCCTTTCACCCCTTATATGTTTAACTATAAATGTGTATTCATAAAATTTGTTCATTATTTAAACCGCTAGTTGGTCAAGGTTTATTTTCGAAATGTCAGAGGACTCCATGCAAAACCAAAATAACTTCTGGAGTCTGCTTCGGGATGTCACTAGCACATTTTTGTGGAGACAGGCTAAATGATTCATTTGCTGGTGCAGATCATTACAATCTACTACGAGGCTGGTTTGAAAAGTCCGTGCAAAGTCCGAGAGATGGCACCAGCGGCGCGTATCGAGGTCATGTTTAGTTAGTAGCATCTCTTGAATGAACGCACACCCAGTTTCAGCCATATTTGTCTATTTCTTTGTGTTTGGCATTCGTGTGAATCAAGGAAATCGAGTGATTTTCAAGAAATGGACGAAAAAGAATTTCGTGTGGTGATTAAACATTACTTTATGAAAGGCAAAACACCTCAGGAGACTAAAGAGAAGCTTGATAAACATTATGGTGACTCTGCACCTTCGATTAGAACAGTTTATAAGTGGTTTCAAAATTTTCGGACTGGCCATATGGGCACAAGTGACGCTGAACGTTCTGGACGGCCTGTGGAGGTTACGACTCCAGAAATCATTGATCAAATCCATGATATGGTGATGGATGACAGAAGAGTTAAGGTGCGTGAGATTGCTAGTGCTGTGGGCATCTCGACTGAACGGGTACATAATATTTTGCATAAACATTTGGACATGAGAAAGCTATCCGCAAGATGGGTGCCGCGATTGCTCACGCTTGACCAAAAACGGAATCGTGTGAAGTGTTGCAAGGATGGTTTGCAGCTGTTCCAGAAGAATCCGGAGGACTTTAAGCGTCGTGTCGTCACTGTGGATCAAACATGGATACATTACTATACTCCTGAGACCAAACAACAATCTAAACAATGGGTTACCAAGGGGGAGTCTGCATCAAAAAAGGCGAAGACCGTTCCTTCGGCCGGAAAGGTTATGGTGACTGTCTTTTGGGAATCGCAAGGGATAATCCTCATCGACTATCTGGAAAAGGGTAAAACTATTACAGGTGAATATTATTCATCGTTATTGGACCGTTTGAAAACCGAGCTGCAAGAAAAACGCCCGCGATTGGCCCACAAGAAAGTCCTTTTCCATCACGACAACGCACCAGCACACACCTCAGCAGTTGTGGTCGCAAAATTAATGAAAATAGGATTCCAACTCGTTTCACATCCCCCTATTCTCCAGACTTGGCTCCCTCGGACTACTATTTGTTCCCCAATTTGAAGAAATGGCTGGCGGGACAAAGATTTTATTCAAACGAGGAGGTGATTGCAGACACTAATGGATATTTTGCAGACTTGGACAAATCCTATTATTCGGAAGGGATCAACAAACTAGAACATCGTTGGACGAAGTGTATAAGCCTGAAAGGAGACTATGTCGAAAAATAAAAAAGGTTTACCCCAAACACATAAGTAGTTTTTATTTTTGCACGGACTTTTCAAACCAGCCTCGTATATGTTCAAGAGGGCAAGGGATATTAATTGCCGTACGTAAGAATATAAACACTAAACAAACTGTCGTAAACGATAACATTAAATATGTTTTTGGAGTCGTTGATGATGGCAAATCTTCCTTAATTTTGGCTGCTGTCTACTTCCCACCTCTCTCACCTGGAAGTTTTTATGTATCTTTTAGTGAACATACGGTTTAAACTCTCAGAAAATCATCGTCATGCTAAGATGGGAACTCTAGGTAGCTTTAATCTTTCCTATGCTCTATAAGATACAACTGAAAGAGAGTCATTATAAATAATATCCAATCTTTGTGCAATTCATAGCTTTTTTCCAACTTAACACAACTAAGAACCACAACACAATTTTTAGACTTAATGTGTTCTCACGATAAAACCAGCTTTATTCAACAAGCAGATGATTGCATTTTACCGCTGGACGGCTATCCATCACCAATGGAAATTCCAGTTCCTTTTTTTAAGAATAGCAATAAAATTATATAAATGAATGATGATTACTACAGACTTGAAATCGGTAGATTTTAGTCTAATTTAATGAATGTTTGGGAAAGGTGAACTAAGATGCTCTGCTCGACAGATCCCGATTCCTGTGATTTTTACATTTATTCCAGTTTCAGGATCCCAAGATCACGAAAGTTATAGTTTCGCATCTCTGTCGTTTTGTGTGTCTACTGGCACGATAATAAATTAAATTAAATTTCTAGCGTTATGCATATTCAAATTCTATTATCTTCCAACTGCAAGAATAGCATTTATAACTTATTATAATAATACTTATGAATTGTTTGTACATCTCTTCGGGATTTTTTTTGCGTTACTTTACGTTGCAGGGTTCCTAGATTACGAAACACACAGTTTCCATTTTCCGTCGGTCTGCCTGCCGATCTGTTGGAGCGATAACTCCTGAACGAAATGAGATATTGATTTCAAATTTCGTACACAAACAATATTTGCAAGTAAGAAAGGAATCTATAGTTTTGAACGCTATCATTTCACGTTAGTTAGTCGTTAATTATTGCATAATTTCAATACTCAATATGAAAATTAGGTTATTTTTTGATTATTTGCAGTTTTAGCCGCATCCCTCCCTCTGCTTTTTTTATCAACATTTAAAATATGAAGTTGTAATACTTGTACTGAGCTTTACTTTAGAGTTTGTGAAGGAAGTACTAGGTAGATTTATTGATCTCTTTCTAATAAAGGATGTTCCAAAATTCACGCAAGATTTGAATTCGGCGCCATTTGTACGGTAAAGTGTTGCCAACAAAACAAAAAAACACAGTGTGACAGCTGACAGTTCCGAGTTATTAAAAATGGAGCGCTACACGAAAGATTAACGTGTTTTTCATTGTTGAGCAATATTTTAAAAATAATGAAAGTTTGGCAGCTACAGTTCGGAATTCTCGTACAAAATATGGTCGGAATAGTGATTTAACCTCATCAATTGTGAAGAGATTAACTGAAAAATTCAGGGAGACAGGATCAATTAATGTCTGTCCTTCAACAAGTCGTCCGACACAAAACATTTAAGCAGTTCGTGAGAGTGTTGCAGAGACTCCAGGAACATCAATTCGGCACCATGGTCAAGAATTGGACATTTCGAGAAGCTCTCTACAACATATTCTCACGAAAGATTTGCATCTTTATGCTTACAAATTCAATTGACTCAAGAACTGAAGCCTACGGACCACGCACAACGAAGAGAGTTCGTTGAATGGATTATGGAATAAGTGGATACTGATTTTTCGAAGAAAACCATCTTCAGCGATGAGGCTCATTTCCATCTTAATGGTTTCTTTAATCGACAAAATTGTCGCATTTGGGGTTTAGACAATCCACACGTGACTGTTGCGAAACAAATGCATCCACAACGTGTCACTGTTTGGTGCGGATTTTGGGCTGGAGGCATTATCGGACCATTCTTTTTCGAAAATGCGGTTGGCCAGGTAATAACAGTTAATGGGGATCGTTATCGCGATATGATAATCCAGTTTTTTGTGCCTAAATTGCAAGATATGGATGTGGGACGACATGTGGTTTCAACAAGACGGTGCCACATGCCATACAGCCCAAGAAACAGGTCAATTACTGCATGAGTCATTTCCTGGTCGCGTAATATCCCGTTTTGGTGATCAGAATTGGCCGCCCAGAATCAAGCGATTTAACGCCGTTGGACTTTTTTAACGTCTAAGGTTTTATGCCAACAAGCCCACAACCACCCACGACTTGAAGGAAAAAATTAAGCGCTGTATCAACGAAATTCAGCCACATTTATGCAAAACAGTCATGGAAAATTTCGACAAAAGAGTGCGTATGTGCCAGCAAAGCCGTGGAGGCTATTTACCCGATAAGTTATTCCATACATAACCCCATATCGTATACTTTATGAATCAATAAAAAAAAATTACAATTTTTAATTAAAAACCTGTGTTTTCTATCAAAAGTACTTCTTGCGTGAATTTTGGGACACCCATTAAAGAAATTTCCATCCACAGTATAGAGAAAAGATTTACCTGTAATTGCATAAGTAAATTATTTGTAGTCATAATACCATCTACGTGTAACTTTGTAAGGGGAATCCCGCAGTCTTTATCCATGGCCTCTAAAATATCCCTAGTCTGAAAACATACAGACTCTAACGCTGCTCTAATTATGTGCTGTTTTGTGGAAAAGGCGGTAAGTCCACAGATAATACTACGAAAAAAATAAAACGTAACTATTAATTCAAAGGGAAGAAACTTCTAATTTAAACGATGAATCGAATAATTTTCTACAATACCTAATGAGTAAGGGAAATATCGATAGATCGTATCTGTATTGAGAAGTACTCAAAAGTTTTTTTTTTTTATGTAAAATACAAAAAAGGAGTGATACATTAATATGTACGAGAACTAAGTCCCTAAAAGTATTAACAGATAACTTAACAAAATCGATAAGAGAAGCAGCCTAAAAAATAGCCCAAACGGGCCAAATAGAATGGAAAAACTCAGAAACAAGAGAAATAATAACCAGAGCAATGAGTTATCTAGGGACAATAACTTGAATTCAGAAGACTCTCTAAGGAAGCAAAAAGGCCAATCAGAAGAAATATACAGAAATATTACTATATTGAAGTACAAAGAACCTGTTTAGACTTAAATTTTAGTTGAAAAGAAGATAGACCGTCATAGCCGTACACCTGGGTCTTCTTAGTTTAGGAAAATCCTGAAGCGAGTCTCGGTTCCATCCAAATTGTTTAGACCAAAATTTTACTTGAAAATAAGATGAGCCGTCATTGCCGTACAGCTGGGACATTTTTTCATTAATAACTTTTTGGTTCATTTCCCTCCTTATTGAAAAAACTTTGTGCGCGATGCTCCAACTGTCTTCCACTCATCGGAAGAAAAAAAAATCTTAAAAATAACAAACTTACACACCCTCTTGCATCCGTTCTCCAATAAGGCGCATACAATCCTTTAAAAGCAGGTACGAAATATACGTCTCCCGTGCTAAAAACTTCCTTCGCTAAGGACTCCGTGTCTTCGTTGATATTTTTTATGAACCCATGTTATCTCTCAGCCATTTCATTGCTGCGCCAGCCACCGCCACACTACCTAAAAAATTAAAGGATGTTTATAATTTTAAAGAAAATTCTTGAATAAACACAAAAATATTCTTATATCTACATTAAAAAAAGGTTGTCACTAGCATTTTTTATTCATTATTTTTATTTGAGATATATATATATATATATATATATATATATATATATATATATATATATATATATATATATATTTATATATATATATATATATATATATATATATATATATATATATATATATATATATATACAGTCCCTGGCCAAATTATTAGACGCACTGCAAGATTTCATGTAAAATATTAATTACCGAGTGATATTGTACCGTTTTATTATTTTAAATTGATTTGTTTTTTATTTTTATATTATCCAATCAATTACCTATTTATTTGACATAAATAAAACAGCATTAATTTAGAAAAGCATAAGTTTATTAAGTTTTAAAGAAAAGTGAAATTAATGTTAGTAAAAGTCAATATTTAGTTGAGCCACCTTTAGCCGCTATCAAAGCTTTAATTCTGCGCGGCATGCTATCAATGCAAGATTGTACCGTCTCCTGCATTTGAGGATGATGATTCCACACATGAATAATCTCTTCTAGGAGCTGGGTTTTGTTGGTAATCACATCTTTAGCCACTTCTCTTTTCATCAGCTCCCACACATTTTCAATGGGGGGCTATTACCCGGGCAATCCAACAGAGGGATATTTTTTTTCTGCCAAAAAAGCTTTAACAGACCGAGCAGTGTGGCAGGGAGCTCCATCTTGCATGAAAGTAAATGGTTCCCCATTTGGAAACCATTCTCTGAGCTGCGGAATCAACCGATTTTGTAATACTTTTTTGTACTGATCTTGCCTCATTATTCCTTTGACGACGTACAGACGTCCAGTGCCCTTGCCGCTGATGACTGACCAAATCATCACTTTGGTGGGATGTTTAACCGTCGGGACGACACAATCAGGATGAAACTTTTCTCCATGACGACGACGCACATACTGAGCTTTATTCTGCAAAATTTCGAATGTGCTTTCGTCACTGAAGCAGACCTGTCAAAAATAGGAAAAATATATAAACTTCCATGTTTATTTGCTTTATTTAACTGAAAATGATAATAATGTATCAATTATTGATTAAATTGCTGTATCTTACCGATCTCCAGAAGTCCACATCTTTGTCTTGTCATTGTTTGGCCCACTTCAGGTGCTTTGCTTTCATTGCAGCTGTTAACTTGGGCTTCCTGGCGGGGGCGACAGGACTTAAAATCTAATTCTTTCAATTTTTCTTCGAACAGTGCGCTCAGAAGCATTTACGTTAGCATCCTGGAGTTGTGATTTTATTACCTTTGTGGTAGCAAATCTGTTTTCTACACAAATTTTCTTCAAACATCTCTCTGACCGTGAAGTGAAAATTGGTTTTCTACCGCATCTTTTCTTTCTTTTCGGGCTTAATTCCTTCCCTGACTCAATTTTCTTTTTTATGAGTCGTACACTAGCTTCAGAAACCTCCAATCTTCGTGATATTTCTCGGTTTGTAAATGTTTTCGCAATCACAAGGGCCTTCACTTCAGCTTTTTTACGTGGTGAAAGATCGCCTTTTCTACCCATAATGAAAATAGTCCAATTACTTTTTTAAAACACTGCATACAAAATAAACTAATAACTGAGTAGTATAAAACTGTTAAACAAACAATCACAGTCCATAAAGCCACAGAAACACGTCCGTACCTGACTCGATTCCGATCGCGACTGATACAGGTTTGTACTTGTTTACGTTCATGTATCACTTTGTCAATACAGTGTTGCCATATGTTAAAAATAAATACAAATATATAGTCTACAACAATTCTTTTAAATAAAAATCAATAATATTGTAGTTTAAATATACCATTATTGCATACAAACTCTTAAGAAACATAAAATTACTGAAAAAAAAAAATACAGTGCGTCTAATAATTTGGCCAGGGACTATATATATATATATAATATATATATATATATATATATATATTATATATATATATATATATAATATATATATATAATGAAATTTTGACACGTATCGTTTGAAGGTTTGTACTTGCTAAAAATCATAGGACCTTTTGAAAAGGGCGAAATCTATGTGTCAGATAAAAACTTATATATACATATATATCTCGATTTCCGTGTGATGGCGTTTAAAAACAAAAATGACCATAAGTGCTCTGGTAGGAAAACTTGCTGGGGATACGTATCGATATTGTCACTTATATTTGTTACTTTTAATAGCAAATTATAATATGTGGTTGTATATAACTTTAATAGAGTACAAATTTAGAACATATTCAGCTGTTTCTTACAAATACTTAGATACTTTTAATATCATTGAGACGGCCAGTGATTTTTAGTGTTCCGTACGGAACACTTATAAGATCACTTCGGTGTCTGTCTGTCTGTCTGTCTGTCTGTCACACCCGATTTTCTCCGAAACTATTTGACATAGAAAGGTGAAATTTGGTAATAATATAGGAATTGATGGCCTCATCAGAGCCATGTAGTTTTGAGAATTAAATTTTGACTTAAGGGGTGGGGGGTGAAGTCGGAAGTGAAAAAAAAATTTTTTTACTAGATCATCGAGTGTGGTGTCAAATGAAAGCTTGTGAAAACACGAGTAAAAATACATATATAATATTATACTTGCGCGCACTTTTCTTTGTATTATTTTTAAAAATTCGCGAAAAATCGCTGTCCCGGGCCTTATCTCGAAAAGTACTTATCAAAAAATTTCGTAAAAATTTTGGAATATTCTCCACGGGGTGTAGATTGAACGAAAATTATCACGAGTGAATTACCTTTAATAATATATATGGTATATAAAAAAAACAAA
>JAHKBH010003641.1:0-22879 GCA_019049505.1 Pachyrhynchus sulphureomaculatus
CCTGGCACGAACAAATGTGTTACGATTTATGGTGTTAGGATTTTCACGCCATTGTCGGTATGCAAGATGTTTAGAAGCAACAGCTTCTTTGCATTTTCGGTCAAACCAAGGCTTGCCGTTGGAAGGGTATTTCTTCGAAAAAAAGGGATGTAAGCCTCCATACCGGCCAAAATAACATCGGATACCTCCCTGGCGCAGTCAGATGGGTCGTCGGATCGAAAACAAACGTCTAATCAAGGGAAAGTTCGAAAATATTCCATGAGATCTTCCCATTTAGCAGACTTGTAGTGCCAGATCTTGCTCAGTTTAGGCGCCTCTCTGTCATTGATTGGTAGAATACTCGATGTCGAAAGTAGTTTATGGACGGAAGAACCTAACGGCGGATTTACGCTGACTGTGTAAATCTCCGGATTGGTGGTTAAAAAGAGATCAAGAAGACTAGCAAACTCTCCGTCTCGATCAGGGATCCGTGTTGGTTCGTCAATAAGTTGAGTTAAGCCACAACTGATTGAAAATGATTCGGCTTCACGACCTTGTTCGTCGGTAGTATTTGAATATTTAAGCCAGTTGATGTTGTGGACATTAAAGTCGCCCAGGATGGCAATTTCGGCATTTGGATAGTTAATTTGTAAATGATCGATTGTGTCTGCAAGGGAAGCGAAAAGTTTTCTAAAGTTAGTGTCACTTGGTGGTCGATAGAGGATACAGATGAACCTTATGGTGGGTATGAGTCGTTATTTTTAACCACATAAACATCAAAGTTTAGGGGCTCCAGAGCCTCTTCTCGTTGGCAAGAGAGTTCGCTTCTGACATAAAGACAGATTCCAAAGTTACGCCTTAATCGGGAATAGAAGTCGTACCCAGGATAAAGATAGTTTACTATGCTGGTCGAATGAACTGACCTTAGTTTCACAGAGAGCGAGTACGTAAGGTTTATTTGATTGCAGGTGTTGGTGTACTGAATTTATGTTCGTGTTTAAACCTCGTATGTTGCAAAAATCCATTTTGAAATTCTGATCTCTGCATGTCGACGCCCCTGAACCAGCCCCCACCCGGAGATCCGAACGGGGGGCTATTTTACCTCCGGAATTTTTTGTATCCAGGTGCGATGGTATCACACCGGGCGATGCTGGTGGGATCTGGGCATCTACCATCTAGGTTGTTCTTTAAGTCACCTCCTACGACAGGCAGAACATATCGGGGGAGATATTCTATCCTGCTCCCTCACGGGGTATATATATATATATATATATATATATATATATATATATATATATATATATATATAATATATATAGTCTTATTGGCAACAACATGCATCACAGAGGAAAACAATAATAATAGTTTTCTCCACCTGATGCATTCATTGTACTAGAAATACCAACCCTCCTATCCAGCCTGATCCAGCCCGTGATCTTAGGGTCGCTATCACCATACGAACTTTTAATTTTACCCAGCTTCGCCGCAATACATACTTCACTACCTCTTCCGCTGGTAATGTGATTATCCACAGTTCCTCCATCCCGCAAAACCCTAGGTCCTGGTAAAATCACAAACAAAGCTCTCAAGAAACTTCCCAAAAAACAGATCTCATAAACCACTAGCATCATTAACAGCACACTGAGATTCAGCTACTTTCCTCCTTGCTGAAAGAAAGCTGAGATCATTATGATCAAAAAATCAGGCTCTCCCTCCCATGAGGCAAGCAAGTATCGTCCAATCAGCGTACCTCCCGGTCTAGGCAAAATAGCTGAAAAAAGTCATCTTCGTAATTATCAGAGCAAAGTCCATAGCCCTCCGTGTTATCCCTGGCGAACAGTTTGGCTTCCAACCGCTTCATGGCACTACCCACCATACCACTAAACTCGCATAAACCATTTCCAACACCCTCAAGAGACACCATAAAGTTGGAGCTGTTTTTTTTTATGTATCCAAGGCCTTCGATCGAGTCTGGCACGAAGGTCTCATCCTGAAACTGATTTGACATGGCTAGTCCCACTTCAGGACTAAACTCGTACAGTCCTTCATCTCTGACAGGACCTTTCAGGTCAGAATCGAAAGGGCTATCTCCGAGATCAAGCCCATCAAAGCCGGGGTCTCTCCCAGGGCTCCATCCTCTCTCCCCACCTCTTCAATATTTTCACTGCCGACATTCCCAAATCCGATCAGACTAGACTCCTCCTTTATGCTAGTGACACCACTATTATCACACAATCTTATAGAAGTAGCCGAATCATTACTAGCAGATTCCAACGCCACCTGGACAAACTTGATTCCTGGTTTAACCACTGGAGGATCAAGCTTAACCCCAACAAAACCCAAGCCATCGTTTTTGCCAAGGGCAACGGAATTCCCCATGGCCACCTCCAACTACAGGGCTCCCGCATGGGCAAACACCATCAAATACCTGGGAATCTAGTACGACAAACAGCTCGTCTGGAAAGACCAGATCTGCACTGCGACCAAGAAAGTTTAGCAACTGCTGGGCCAATTGTACACAATTATAAATCGCTCCAGCAAGTCGCCCACCAAAACTAAGCTCATGGTCTACAACACAATTGTGAATGCAGGCCTTACTTACGCCTTTCCCACATGATGCCAGCTCTCAAAGGCAAGGAAAGCACAAATCCAGGCAGTGTAGAACAAGGCCCTGATCACAGGAGCCCCTTGGTTGATGCGAAATAAGAGAGAGACGTCGGTGTGCCAACCATAAAGGCACACATGAGCCAAACTCAAATGAAGCTCCTGGCCAAGGCGTCCCAGCATCACAATCCGATCATCAGGGACGCCTTCCTAACCCTCTCCCACGTCCGCAACCAATTCCCCAGACCCTCTCTCGGACGAAGACGATGGCTCTCCCAACCCACCATTTTAGAAGAATGTAAAACTAGGTTAAGTTAGCATAGGCCCTAGATTAAGTTAGGTTATAATCACGTAAAAAACGCATTTCCTAGTTTAAGTTTAGTTTAGGAATACTATTGTAAATACTTAGGTTAAGTTAGAATAAGTATACTTTCTCACCATGTTAGAACAACGTGAATTTAATAAAAGTAAGACGCTATGTCTTTCTTCTAAAACAATAAAGAAAATAAAATATACTAAAAGATACAGTGCGGGATTAATAATGGGTAACAATATTCTTAATTATATTTATTTAGAACGCGATATTGCTGCATTAAATTATTAGAACACTTGATTAATTATTTAGGGGTTACTAGTTATTTTTATTAAGCTTTTGTATAATTAATACAGTCAACATGTCGGCCTATAATCTAAACAGAAGATCAATTTTATTTTTGAATTAGTTGTAAATATGTTTGTGAATTCTAAGCGTAGTTATGTATTTACATTTTTTTACCATATGTGGTGTTTGTTATAACTGGTTATTTGAATTTATTTCATGAAAATCTCTTTTCTGGAATAATATAAATAAATGAACCCGATTCCGACCGGACCCATAATAATAATAATGACATCACGGTGACAGGTGACACAGTGACACAGCAAGTCTGTTAAATAAAATAAATGTTTAGTCATTTTAGAAACCAGCAAAGCGGTATAATATACGAGTATAACTTACAGGTCGACACGACAATAGTTCATTAAAATATAACCAACTTTTTTTAAAATGTTATTATTCGTATTAAAATCTAGTTGCAGGGACAATTACACAGCCCCCAAAAAAAAATGGGGTATACTTTTGATGCGATATATCAGATCCGTAGTATTTTTGCCCGCTGATCACGAATCTGACGTCAGAATATCGCCATGACATCTCAATTTTTTTCTAACCTCAAAAAATAGGTAAAAATTAGTAAAAATTAAGAAAAATATACTCCTAAAAAATTGATTCAAGCTTTTTCATGAATCCAAAGATGTATTAATATGTATTCGGACACGCTAAGCTAATATTCATCGGTTGGATTGAGCCATACAGTTCTGTTTTCTTTCTAACCTCAATAAATCAGACAGATATAGTGCTTCTCGAATGCAAAAACGAATTCAAATTAAAATTCAACTGATCCTTACCAAATTTGGTACACGGGGATTTTTTGGGTCGCTGATCACGAATCTGAGGTTGGATTTGCAAAATTCAAGATGGCAGATGTTTTCGCGCCATTTTGAACCCCGAGAAAATTCATTGGTCGATTTTTATTCTTCTACCTGCATCCAGGGCACCTCCACGTGGTGACGGTGGGCAACGGTGTTACTCCACTAGCCGGCAGAGTCCCTGGATAACGGCTTAGATGCCGTCATGGCAGGTAGAAGAAAGAGAATTACGATGCAGGGACTCGGAAACCCAGTATCGGCGGTTGGTCAGGGTGGGAAAGCGGGCCCGCAGCCGTCGTCATCCAGCGACCGTAGCTCTTCATGTGTTGGTGACTTGGCTCGTGTAGAGTATAATGCTACAAGAAAACGGTCTCACGGTACAAGGACTTTTCATAAGTGCGATAAAAAAAAACAGTGATTCATTTTGTTATATTTGCTGTCAACACGTATTGAGTAAAATGGGGTCACCGATAACGGATAAGATTAAAACCTTATATAAGGATCGTTTTAACATTGAAATACAGCACCAGAGTAGTGTAACTATACGGCTACCACATTAATGGCCAATCACAGCCCAGCATTTGGGCGTGGCTCTGACGTCATAGAAATTTGGACCAATGAGAGCGTTGTATGAAGTGGCAACATTGTGTGTGTGTTAGGTGTGGCAACACTGTGTGACCGTTGACAGATGTGAAGTTTGCGCGCGCGCGCATCTGTCAAGGGGCTGTGCGATGTTGCCATGTGTAATGGTTCCAGGGAGGGCTGCAGGAGGGGGTTCCAGGAGGCCGGCCGGGGGGGCCCCGCTTTCAGTATCCTGCTGTGGGGAACTGGGGCCCCATTTGGTGCATGGGGGAATGGGTGGGGGGCTCAGGGAGCCCTATCGGTGTCCTACATGTGGGAATTGGTACCCCATTTGTTGTGTTTGTTGTTACATGTGCAGGTGTATGGGGCTCAGGGGGCCCACGGAGCCACCAATCACATGCACCAGCGTATATGACAAGAACAACATGGAGCCCTACCTGTAGGAACTGGTACCCCCCCCATTTGGGTGCATGGGAGAGGGGCTCAGGGAGCCCTATCGGCGTCCTACATGTAGGAATTGGTACCCCATTTGGTTGTGTTTGTTGTTACATGCGCAGGTGTATGGGGCTCAGGAGGCCCACGGAGCCACCAGTCACATGCACCAGCGCATATGACAAGAACAACATGGAGCCCTACCTGTAGGAACTGGTACCCCATTTGGTGCATGGGAGAGGGGCTCAGGGGGCCCTATCGGTGTCCTACATGTAGGAGTTGGTACCCCATTTGGTTGTGTTTGTTGTTACATGCGCAGGTGTATGGGGATGGGGGCTCAGGGGGGCCCACGGAGCCACCAGTCACATGCACCAGCGTATATGACAAGAACAACATGGAGCCCTACCTGTAGGAACTGGAGCCCCATTTTTGTGATTAAATTGGTTAAATTGCAGTCATAATGGTG
Source organism: Pachyrhynchus sulphureomaculatus (assembly GCA_019049505.1). Lineage (NCBI taxonomy): Eukaryota > Metazoa > Arthropoda > Insecta > Coleoptera > Curculionidae > Pachyrhynchus > Pachyrhynchus sulphureomaculatus. The sequence continues at coordinate 5,531 of JAHKBH010003641.1, forward strand.
AACGTAAAATAAAAAATTTCAGTATATAGGTTAGATTTGCAGCATGTGTAAACCTAACCTATATACTGAAATATTAATTTTACGTCATGTTCAAATAATCTAAGTGAAGGAAAGTAAAAGACGCATACACAAATTTTCAAAAATACATATATTTATTTTAAAAATAAAATAATGTTGTTACAAACTTATTTAAATGAAAGAGCGAGTAAAAATTTTATATGAATTTAAAGTAGATAATCATCATCAGAGTCGCTCTCGTAGGGATCTTTAAAACGTCTCTTCACTCCATATGGATGGTTAGCATGTAGTTTCTCAAGACAGTGATCCTGTTCATATACTTCAAATAAGACTTCAGAAAAACAACTCTGACACCAAAACTCCATGTCGTGATAATAAAGTATAGGTAACTGTAGTTTATCGCATATAGCATGATAATGATTGTTTATAATATTAAAGTTTTTAGTACATTGTTTAAAATTATTATTTCTTACATATCCTAATATTAAAGTCCTTAACTAAATATACATTAACCCATATACAATATGTCATTACATCGAAGTGATCTAACCAATCTGTAGTTGTAAGTACTGCATTTCTGGAAGCCATAGTAAAAGTCTTACTTAGTGATGGTAAATTTTCAATGTTTAGTACTGTTCTGTAATATGGATACGAAGAAGTTAGGTTATAGTTATTCTGAGCTGGGAATAATGCGCTAACAATTGCCCAAAAGAAACAGGCATGATCATTGTTCTTAATATTGATACAGACCTTTTTTCGTTCTATTTCGTTAGGTAGTTTAATGTAAGATCATCCGTGCCCATTTCAAATTTATTAATATTAATTTCAAGATAAATTATTTGCTGTAAAGCGAAAACGCTCTGGCGTTCTTGAAATTCAGACAATTTATTAAGAACTTTATCATAAACATGCTCAAAGAACCATTGCTCTAAATCCGTACCCAAATCGATTCCTTGTATTAAAATATTTTAAATCAATAATATCAGATTCGGTACCTTTTTTAATAAACTCCCCACAAAAAGTCGTATTAACTTTTATAGTTGGAAAAATCCTCAAGATATCTGTTATTTTCTTTCAAAATAAAATAAATGCATCGTTTAAAAATAAATTTATATCTTTGTGAACTAAATTAACGATAACTCCGGACTTAACATGACCCTTGAAACAAGATATAATATTATTCCACACTACCCTATTTTTGATATCGGAATTTCTGTTAGTACACAAAGTATGCCTAATTAATGTTTTTAATTTTAAATGTTGAATTGTAGTTTGCAGTCTGCGACGCAAATCTAAAGAAATATGTTCACGGTGAATAGCTCTGTGACAAGAAATTAACCTCCTTTGTATCCGATTACACCAAACGGTAACATCCCGATCCGAAAAATTATCAAATAATACTTTTTTAAGATTTTGAAATGAAGTAATGAGAATATTAGCTTTCGTTATGGCTTCCATAATAACAGTAATTTACAAAATATAGGGTTAGACTCACCTCTTAATATTACTGCGATAGTTCAATCTTGAACAGCGTGATTGGATTCCGTTTTCCAACGTCCTTTGTACCCAGGAAAACTACGGAGTATTTACCGCAAACAAATTCGACTAGGTTTGGTCTAATGATATCAGTAACTCGTTTTGGTAAAAACACAACTTTTTCTCCCAAGTCCCAACAAGATGGACTTGCCAAAACCGGTGTCGGTCTCCTTCGCACTGAGGATTGGATGGGGTTGGTTAATTGGAAGGTCCTTTAGACTCACCACCGGCTTCTGCTCTGCAACACAGACGGAATTGATTATTGATAGATCCATCTAAAAATATAATAAGAACTAATCAGTCAATGTCATTTTTTTTTCTCTCTATTTTTAATTTTTGTTTTTTTTTTTTTATGGGTCTAGCACACGTGCTGCAGGGAAGTCTCTAAAGCGCTCCAGGAGCGGCACGAGTGCGGAAAAAAGCGATTCACGTTGTTCTTGAATCGCTGTAAATTGTACTCGGTGGGAAACACAGCGCTGGGCAAATTATTCCAAAGGGATGACGTTCTCCATATAAAAGATTGCTTGAAAAGCGTTGTACGCGGAGTAACAAGCTGAACCTCATACGGATGCGAAGCACCAGCGCGACGTGTATTTCTAACATGCACCGCTTTGGGAGGAATTAAGCGGGCTACATCCTTCGAATACTTTCCATGAAAATACTTGTAGAACAGACTCAAGTCGCCAACCGTTCTTCGATGTTCCAGCGAATCAAGGCCGCCGGTCAATTCCGGGCCCCCCCAATCAGACGGACCGCTCTTCTCTGAACAGAATCCAACAAATGCAGTGTATGTTTGGGAGCGGAGCTCCAAACGTGTGAGCAGTATTCCATAGTTGGTCGAATTTGGGGCTTTGTAAAGAATTAACAGTTGCTGTGGGGTGTAAAGCTTTATGGTTCTAAATAATATTCCCAACTTTTGAGAAGCTCTCCTTGCTATGCCTGCAACATGTTCATGCCAAGACATATTTGCCCCCAAACTAACGCCCAACAAATTGAGCGACGATGCTGGGGAAATGGAGTGCCCCGACATAACTATGTCGGGTTTAGCAACGTTAACTTTTTAGAAAAAACTGCCGCTTGGGTTTTTGTAGCGTTAAATTCCACTTGGTTACTGTCACCCAAGATAGAATTTCTTTCAGGTCTTTGTTAAGTTGAATGACTTCCTGCTGTCTGCGGATATTCGCCTGGGCAGCCGATGTCCGAGCGTTCAAATAAAAAACTATGCAAGCAGAAATGATTAATGATAGATCCAATCTAAAATATATTAATAACAAAAATAAATAATCAGACATTGACATTTCTCTCTTTACTTTATATGCCTAATTAATGTTTTTAACGATTTTAAATGTTGAATTGTAGTTTGCAGTCTGCGACACAAATCTAAAGAAATATGTTCACGGTGAATAGCTCTGTGACAAGAAATTAATCTCCTTTGTATCCGATTACACCAAACGGTAACATCCCGATCCGAAAAATTATCAAATAATACTTTTTTAAGATTTTGAAATGAAGTAATGAGAATATTAGCTTTCGTTATGGCTTCCATAAGTAATTTACAAAATATAGGGTTAGACTCACCTCTTAATATTACTGCGATAGTTCAATCTTGAACAGCGTGATTGGATTCCGTTTTCCAACGTCCTTTGTACCCAGGAAAACTACGGAGTATTTACCGCAAACAAATTCGACTAGGTTTGGTCTAATGATGTCAGTAACTCGTTTTGGTAAAAACACAACTTTTTCTCTCAAATCCAACAAGATGGAGTTGCCAAAACGGGTGTAGGTCTCCTTCGCACTGAGGATTGGATGGGGTTGGTTAATTGGAAGGTCCTTTAGACTCACCACCGGCTTCTGCTCTGCAACACAGACGGAATTGATTATTGATAGATCCATCTAAAAATATAATAAGAACTAATCAGTCAATGTAATTTTTTTCTCTCTATTTTTAAAATAAAAAACTATGCAAGCAGAAATGATTAATGATAGATCCAATCTAAAATATATTAATAACAAAAATAAATAATCAGACATTGACATTTCTCTCTTTACTTTAAATAAAAACTGTTACTTACATTTACGAATTTTCACTAGATCACACACGCAAAAGAACGTCACGGCTCACGCAGCCTTAAAATACAGTGCGAGAGTAATTAAATAATATCACTTCAAGTGTAATGTGTATAAATATAGTTATGTTTACGTCACATAAACCATAAAACACACTGTACGTAGTGGTCTTGCGGGAATGCATAATGTAATCGTATGCAAATAGTTGACCTCACGTTCAGGAAATGTATTTGCTGATAATGCTTATTTTGAATCATAATATAGTCTATTAGTTTAAACATGTTTAAAAAATAAAAATACATATATATCTATATAATTTTTATTAATTGAAATATTCAAAATTACGCATTCTAGCGTTAGCTAGAATGCAGCAGTAGATGAGAAATTTAAGTTTAATGTTATATGGTTGCTTGTATCCTTCTGGCTGACTGCTGTTGCTGTGTGAATCGGTTATATATTAAAAAGGGTATATTAGCACAAGCCTTAATCTATAAGGATCATTTTAAATGTTATTATCGCAGAGTAAACGTCGTAAACGCGGAAAAGGGTTTGTAAATGCCCTAATTAATAAATTACCTTTTGAACTACATTTGCCAAAGTATAATTATTGCGGCCCCGGAACAAAGTTACAAGAAAGGCTTAAACGTGGTGACCCTGGAATAAACCCTCTGGACGCTGCGTGCAAGGAACACGATATAGCCTATTCTAGAAACAACTCGTTGAAGGATCGTCATAAGGCTGATTTTGTGTTGGAAAATAAAGCGTGGGAACGAGTAAAATCAAAAGACGCATCGCTTGGTGAGAAAGCAGCAGCTTGGACAGTTACTACAGTCATGAAGGCAAAGCGTAAAATGGGGATGGGGGTGCGTAAACCTACTGTATCATTTAAACGGCACATAGTCGATAAAATAAATAATACTTTGAAGAAAGGTGTAGATACGGGTAATTTAAAAAAGTCATCTTTAATAGCATTGCGGGCAGCACGAGCGGCTATTAAAAAGGTGGGTGGTCGTTCAAAGGTTCGTGTTCCACGAATAATACCATTTGAATCGAAAAGAGGTGGAATTCTACCGCTCCTTCCAATATTAGGAGCACTGGGAGGACTAGGCAGCTTAGCCGGCGGCTCTTCAGCCATAGCAAAAACCATAATAGATGCAAAGAATGCCAAAAAGGCGTTAGAGGAACAGAAACGGCATAATAAAGCTGTTGAACAAGAGCTCGGTAAGAAAGGATCAGGTCTATTTATGCGAAAAAACAAATGTGGTGGTTATGGTCTCTATTTAAAGCAAAAACCAAAAAACTACCAATAAAGCTACCCAAAAGGGCATTATGTGATATAGAATTACAGAAATATGCGAAGAGACTCAAAATATCCCATTTTAGAGGAGTATTTATGCGAGATACTCTACCAGAGGGTCCGAAAGTATATGAAAGCGGTATACTTAACCTAGATTTATCGTGTAATGAAGGAACCCACTGGGTAGCTTATATTAAACGTAAAAATTCTGTTCTGTACTTTGACAGTTTCGGATACCTGAAACCACCGCTGGAGTTGGTGAAATATTTTGGGGCAAACACGGATATCTGCTATAATAGTACTGCTTATCAAACCTACAATCAAATAAACTGTGGACACTTATGTCTGGAATTTCTATATAAAAATAAATAACTAAGTTGCAACTGATTAGTCTTACTATTACATTCATCATAGTGCAATGTCCCAGGTGTTTACGTTGAAAAGCACTAACTATATACTATCTATAGATTTCATCAATCCTCTTTCCCTAGACGAAACTTCCGACTACGGACTTGCTTTGATTGGATTTTTATTCTTACAATAGTATCCCCAATATAGAGAGTGACAAAAACAAGTTCACCTATACAGACGTTAAAACAAACGAGACCAAAACAGTTGCTATACCCACTGGATCTTATGAAATTTCCGACATTGAAACGTATATAAGGCGGAAGATCATACCAAAAGAAGTCAAGCAGGAACATTACGATCGATATATTTCAATAAAGCCTAACAATAATACGTTAAAGTGTGAAATTCAAAGCGAATATTTTCACGTGGACTTTAGGGTAGTCGATAGCATTGGCAAAGTTTTAGGATTTTCCCCGCGAGAGTTAAAGCAGGGGCAACTGCACGAGTCTGATCTCCCAGTCAATATAGTTAATGTGAGGACTCTACATATCGATTGTAACATAACTACAGGAGCGTTCTACAATCATAAACCTTCACATACAATTTACGAATTTGCTGTCGACGTTGATCCTGGTTACGCTATCAACGAGATTCCACGGAACTTAACCTATTTACCTATCGTTAATAAACGTGAAATTTCCAATATTACTTTGAGTATTCTCGATCAAGACTTTAATCCAGTCAATTTTAGTAACGAAGACATCATCGTTCGCTTAGAGCTTAAGAAATGGGTTTAAGATTCAACTATAATAATATAAGCAACCCAGCTACACCATCAGTCATTAGTAGATTATCAACTAGTCTACAAGGTCTAACTCCTTCCAATCGTCTCTTTCTCCAAAGTTTAGGATACAATGTCAGACCAAATATTCGATATATACCGAAAGGCGCAGTTCGATGATACGATTCAAAAAATAGAAGTTCGCACCTACCTTCCCTACATAAAAATCTTTCAATAATAATGATGTTATAGATATTCAAATAAAACAGGGGGATGCGTGGTTGCAAATGTATAACGCGGCTCTAGTCATCGAAGGAAAGTTAACAAAAACCGAGGGTGATGGAACTGTAAACTTTGTGAATAATCCTTCTGCATTCTTCTTTGAGCAGATATCTTATAGCATAGATGGTCAAGAAGTAGACAGCGTGCGTGATCCTGGTATTGTAAGCTCCATTAAAGGATATCTCTGTTACAGTGCGAATGATACAAAACACTTGGCTATAGCAGGATGGAATTTTCCAGGAAATCCGATAATAAATGCAGCAGATAATACGTTTGTCATGCGTGTACCTCTGAATCATTTATTCAACGTATTCAATGACTATCAGTTGGCACAATTTGGAAAACAATCTATACGTCTAGTGAGAGCTCGCACTGATAATGATGCTATTTTAACAACCAATACTGCTAAAGGAGAGGTGACCATTGAAAATATATCGCTCAGGGTACCCGTAGTATATCCAAACGATATGCTAAAACTTCAGTTGTTGGAGTCTATAAAGACAGACAGACCTATAATTATTCCGTTCCGTAAATGGGAATTTCACGAATTACCTCAATTAACCGAAAATGCTCAAAAAGAAGTTTGGAGTGTTAAAACAGCTACACCCCTGGAAAGCCCACGCTATGTCATTTTGGCCTTTCAAACCGATAAACGGGGTAATGCTACATCAAACACATCACAATTTGATCATATAGATATTAGCGATATCCGGGTAATGTTAAATAATGAATATTACCCCCCCGCAGAGCGTATGCACCTCGACTTTGAACATAATCATTTCGTTGAAGCCCACTATAATTACACCGAATTTTACAGTAGTTTTTAAGGGTTCGCATGATAAAGATCCCCTGCTGGATTATACTACCTTTAAAGATCGCGCTCTATTTGTCGTAGATTGCTCACGACGTAATGATCCTATAAAAATGAGCACCGTTGATATCAAAGTAGACATTGAAGCGAGAAAAGGATTTCCAGCTAAAACAAAGGCATATTGCATCATCATCCACGACGTCATAATGGAGCATTTACCTCTTAGTGAAATTGTACGTAATTTTCTGTAAATTTATCAGTTGTCAAGAGACTGTATCACGATGAAGTTGGTTGCCCTCGATGTCCAGGGATTTAACATACTTTATGATAATGGAGTAGTCGAATTCCATGCCAAAGAAATAACGATATCGAACAGTTTGCAAACGAGTCATTATTTACTAAAACCGAAAGTACAGTTTTCAAAATTAACTCGATACAATAAAAAAGAAGTCATTAAAGCTGAAATGGATCATGGCTTGAGGTATTCTTCCGGGTACATAGAGTATAATCTAATAGAAGAAATTCTAGATAGAGGTCTGTCCGACTGTGATGTGCTGTATATTAAAGGAAACCATGCAGCTAGGTTCATTCATGACAGCGCTACCACTTCTCATTTCAAGATTGTAAATATAGATACTCTCAACGTTTGGCACAAGCCATCATTCAAAGATCAGAAACCTGCATGTTTAGATCATATAGATTGCAACAGCAAGGTTCAGTGCAGTAAAACAAATTGTTTTGAAATAATTACCTGGCTTAAGAAGTTCATCCCATAATGTCCTGCATCGATCTACATTTAAGTAAGCTGAGACAACTAAAACAAGATGTTTACGAATATGAGAAACGTGTCCAGATGTATAAGGGTTTTGCCAACCTTTCTTTGAAATCATGGGAAGACAATGTATTTAATAATAAACTTAGATTTAAGAAATTTGTAACCAAAGTAATTAATAAAAATAGTTAATTCAAATTTATTTTATTAGTATATGTAAGCCCTCATAACCTCTAGTATTAATTATGAATTCATCCAGTCAAGATATACGCGAAACCTGTAGAAAAATCGATAGTTTTTGTTAATAAATTATCTTGTTGCGAAGCTAAGGTTAGATGGATTTCTCAGCGGGAAATATTTAACAGCTTATATCGATCGCAAGCAAATAACAACAAATTTGGGGAGAAGACATTACGTAACATGCGTATGGTCGCAACCTGGGGTTAAAGAAGGTCCTGATACGTGTGAATGCGTCCAAGTTAGCATGGTGTTACGACGTGTCAACGATGAATTGCCTAACGAATGTTGCAATGCGCGATGTAGTGTTCATTGTAATAAACATATCGATAGGCTGTTAGATTGGATATCGGAACTAGTTACCATCCTATCTTGCTGTTTAAAGAAATAATATATGCAATGTACGATTGAAACAAGGTGCATTTAACAGTATGAAGAGCATTAAGCAACATAGTTTGCCTATTATAAACTTGGACTTTTTCGATGCCGACAATAAACGTAAAAATAGACATGGTGAATTACTGCCAAATTCATTCCGAGCGATATTTATAGGTCCCAGTGGTTGTGGTAAGACGAATGCTCTCCTAAGCTTATTGTTTAGTATTAACGGAGCTAGATTTGAAAATATATACATTTATTCAAAGTCTCTATACCAACCAAAATATCAATTATTGGAGCAGGTGTTGAAAAACGTGAAAGGTGTAGGATATTTCCCTTTTAAGTGCAATGATGAAATTTTAGATCCGAATGAAGCAAAAAATAACTCCATATTTATTTTCGATGATATTACATGTGAAAACCAAAATAAAATAAGAGAATACTATTCAATGTGTAGACATAAAGACATAGACGCAGCGTACTTGTGTCAGACTTATTCAAAGGTACCAAAACAACTTATAAGGGATAACTGTAACATCATAGTGCTATTCAGACAAGATGAAATAAACCTGAAACATTCTTATGAAGAACATTGTTCTCCAGATATGCCATACAATCAATTTAAAAACCTATGCTCTGAATGCTGGTGTGAACCTTATGGGTGCTTTGTAATCGTAAAGGATTTTGATGTGAAAAACGGTCGCTATCGTAAAGGATTTGATGAATATATAAGTATATAACAATATAATGTCATTCATTTGACATGATGACCTCATTAGATTCGCTTATTACTAAAAAATCAACGAACTATCGCGTAATATCCGGAAAAAAATATCGCTCACTCAAACTGAATCGAAGCGAAGAAAACGTAGAACTAAACAGAATATTTAAACCTATTACTGAACCTTTATTGCTAGACAAAAGCCGAAAAAGGACGTTGATGACGATAATGACGACGATAATGACGATAATGACGATAATGACGACGATAATGACGATAATGACGACGATAATGACGACGATAATGACGATAATGACGACGATAATGACGATAATGACGATAATGACGACGATAATGACGATGTTGACGATAAGAAAACAACGTTGCCAACGTTGTCAACGTTGCCAACGAAGAAGGAAGAAGTTATTCTAAAAGAAAAAGAGGATAGTCCAAAGTACGCAGCTGCTGCACAACCAAATTGGCGAAGTCGTTCCGAAGTATCGTTTTTTACCGACCGAATCAATCGGTGAGTTTGATACTACTACCGCAGATGACGATGATGATTCCATATTTACAACTGAAACGTCTGCCGCGGAACAAGTTAGTCCTGCAGTCTATGAGGAATACTTGAACGACTATCCTAGATTGGCACGCTCCTACATCGATAGATATATAAGCGATGTGGATAAGAATAAGTTTGATACGACGTATGGTATAACTCACGATCATTTAACAAATAAGTGGTTACTTGGTAAGGACGAATTAGACTTTGATCGTCAAAAAGACCAATTTACCATTAAAGGTAGAACCTTTAAAGGGACAAGAGGACTATATGAATTGCTCTTTATGAAGGATCCTCACAACTATACGTTAGAAGATTCAAAACATTACAGGAAAATACTAGAATTAACGAATGTGCATAAGACTGGGTTTAATTCAACAGGTAAACTGAGAAGTTCTAAAAATCCCAAGTATACATCAATAATTAAACCAACAATCGATAGGAACAGACTCAGGGCACATACACATACTGGAGCCGCGTTGCACTATAATGACAATCCTATAGAATATATCTATTGGGATGACATTAATGAGTTGGTTGACAGGCTAAGACTGCTTATAGCATCCCTGCAAGCTGGTAATACTTCACATAGTAACGAAATAGAGTCAATAATCAGCGAACTCAAGGAGACTGGTATTAAATATTAACCTGTGTTTACCCATAATATCTTCAGTTCATAATGACGCTCAATAAATTTGGCACCTCTTCAGCTAAGCATTCCACACGCTCAGAGTCCAATTCTATAGCTGTAAATGGATTGCAGTATACAATCGCTGGAGATGTTGATATGGAAAATAAGAAAATTACTAATGTTAAGGCACCTACTTTAAACCATGATGTTGTTAATAAGGAATACCTAGACACTGAAATTTCACAGTTCAACATCAAAGTCCAAAATATTAAAGACGAACTTACTATGATAGAGCAAAAACTCGATGAGCGGTTTTCTTATACAAATCATAAGATTACCAAGCTAATTAAGAGTAATGGTGAGCAACTTGATAACATTAATCAAAAAACTGAAAAACTAAAGAAGGATATTGACGCATATAAAGAAGTACATAATGACACTATAGAATTCATATAACGAATTTAATGTCACGTATAGAAAAGCTGAAAGAATAACTGACCCACGCATATTCAAGTCACTTGCTGCGTATGAAACATCGCAAAATATTGCAACGCCAACGAACAAGATGTATATAATGCGTAAATAACACAAAGGACATCAAAGGAAAAACTTCAGCTTGTACACGAACTGCATAAGCCAATTAAAAGAAATTTTAGGCGACGTAGGACCATCATTAAATGATCAGTTGTTTGAGGATTATCATACGCTATTCAACTCGAGTTTCAATCTATATCTAGCATGTTCACCAGGGCAGATTATTATTCAGATTTATATGAACAAGAGCATGATGTATCTGATATGTTTATGGTCAAATTAGAGGAATGTGAAACAGTTTTCAAGAAATTTAACAGATTCTGTAAACTATACAAGATTAGCTATGGCTAAATGGGAAAACATCGAACTGGAATCGGACTTGTTGAATACACGGAAACATTTGGATGCTTGTAATGAAAATCGAAATTTTGGTCTTTCCATAATATCTTATCTCAAAACTGAGAGTGATGGTTTTTATTTGAAATGTACGTACGACGACTCCTTTTCTCATTTCAAAAGTTATCGCGGCACCAATTGTGTTGAATGGTTCGTTAATGAAATGACCCAGTTATCTAGTTCGATTTATAGGTGCTTAAAAAATATAACACCTATGGTTATTGATTCTGTAGAAGATGCTACACATTACCACATATGCGAGCTTCGATTTAAATCGAAGGATGTTATCGTACATGATCATGATCATTTTTCAGGGTGCTTCAGGGGTTTCGCATTTAAGTAAGACTTTTACTATGGCTTCCAGAAATGCAGTACTTACAACTACAGATTGGTTAGATCACTTCGATGTAATGACATATTTAGTTAAGGACTTTAATATTAGGATATGTAAGAAATGTTATAATAATTTCCTAGCTGTGGGAACTGGGGGGCCCATTTGGGTGCATGGGAGAGGGGCTCAAGGAGCCCTATCGGTGTCCTACATGTAGGAATTGGTACCCCATTTGGTAGTGTTTGTTGTTACATGCGCAAGTGTATGGGACTCAGGGGGCCGCGGAGCCACCAGTCACATGCACCAGCGTAAACAACAAACACAACCAAATGGGGTACCAATTCCTACATGTAGGACACCGATAGGGCTCCTTGAGCCCCTCTCCCATGCACCCAAATGGGGTACCAGTTCCTACAGGTAGGGCTCCATGTTGTTCTTGTCATATACGCTGGTGCATGTGACTGGTGGCTCCGTGGGTCCCCCTGAGCCCCATACACCTGCGCATGTAATAACAAACACAACCAAATGGGGTACCAAAAGCCTCGCGCTGCTAAAATGCGAGCTCAATGCCAGGAGCGCGACACCTCGGCTGGTAGATCCTCACGCTATTCATCTAGTTAGGAATTGGCGAGCGCGAGGTTGACGGTTTCGTAGTTCTGCAAGTGGCCAGCGATGATTGGTGAGAGGACGCCACCGTCGACGCACGGGGTGCTCCCTCGCTCCCACTCACATTTAGCTGGATCTATCAATAATCAATTCCGTCTGTGTTGCAGAGCAGAAACCGGTGGCGAGTCTAAAGGACCTTCCAATTAACCAAACTAAATTGCTACTTAGTGTGTCAACATCATGGAATCTCTAATAATACAACTACGTAATCTTTGTGTTTGTGATGTAATATCAGTCCAATGGGATATATGTATGTAGTCTGTGTTAAGAAAGAAAAAGTCGAAAATTACCCAGAATGGCTTCATGAACTCACAGAGAAAATTGGAAAAGTGGTGCAAGATTGTGACAGTTATCTAGAAACTAAAGACGATTTATTTCTAATATCAGTGTTGGATTTATTAAAAGAATTATCCAAGTTAAGTTATCTTGAATATGAAACTGCTATTGAAGAATACTTAAATAAAAAGAAAATATGTCAGACGACACCTCAGAATTTCAAGGAAGCGACAGAAACTTGAAATATAAATTTAGATAAGTTTGTAACAACATTATTTTATTTTTTAAAATAAATATATCTATATTTTTTTGAAAATTTGTGTATGCGTCGTTTACTTTCCTCCACTTAGATTATTTGAACATGACGTAAAATTAATATTTCAGTATATAGGTTAGGTTTACACATGCTGCAAATCTAACCTATATACTGAAATTTTTTATTTTACGTTCACCATTATGACTGCAATTTAACCAATTAATCACAAAAATGGGGCTCCAGTTCCTACAGGTAGGGCTCCATGTTGTTCTTGTCATATACGCTGGTGCATGTGACTGGTGGCTCCGTGGGCCCCCTGAGCCCCCATCCCCATACACCTGCGGATGTAACAACAAACACAACCAAATGGGGTACCAATTCCTACATGTAGGACACCGATAGGGCCCCCTGAGCCCCCCTCTCCCATGCACCCAAATGGGGGTACCAGTTCCTACAGGTAGGGCTCCATGTTGTTCTTGTCATATGCGCTGGTGCATGTGACTGGTGGCTCCGTGGGCCCCCTGAGCCCCATACACCTGCGCATGTAACAACAAACACAACCAAATGGGGTACCAATTCCCACATGTAGGACACCGATAGGGCTCCCTGAGCCCCTCTCCCATGCACCCAAATGGGGTACCAGTTCCTACAGGTAGGGCTCCGATTTTGATGTTGTTCTTGTCATATACGCTGGTGCATGTGACTGGTGGCTCCGTGGGCCCCCTGAGCCCCATACACCTGCACATGTAACAACAAACACAACCAAATGGGGTACCAATTCCCACATGTAGACACCGATAGGGCTCCCTGCACCCCCATCCCATGCACCCAAATGGGGGCCCCAGTTCCCACAGCTAGGACTAACGCCCCCCTATTTTAGGTTATTCAACCAATATCATACGCAATCCCCACGCGCAGGATACTGTAAGCGGGGCCCCTCCGGCCGGCCTCCTGGAACCCCCTCCTGCAGCCCCTCCTGGAACCATTACACATGGCAACATCGCACAGCCCCTTGACAGATGCGCGCGCGCGCAAACTTCACATCTGTCAACGGTCACACAGTGTTGCCACACCTAACACACACACAATGTTTGCCACTTCATACAACGCTCTCATTGGTCCAAATTTCTATGACGTCAGAGCCACGCCCAAATGCTGGGCTGTGATTGGCCATTAATGTGGTAGCCGTATAGTTACACTACTCACCAGGATACAGATTGGGTTCCCCACATCATTTGCAGTTCTTTGCAAAATAATGTTGTACATCAATAAGAAGGCGATTAAATATTCCAGACCAGCAATATGGAATAGACCATACAGTGAAAATGATTGCTACTTTTGTATGAATGTTGTATCTAGGCATAACCGAAAAAATAAAAGCACTATTACTTATAACGATGTTTCGACAGTAACAAGACCAACTAAACTAATTCCGCCTCCTAAACCACTTGATGCTGATGTTATGGAAACAAATGATTTCACCTTATCAGTTTCATGCCGAAAACATTGAGACTGTCGAAAAAGATTCAAACACTGTTACTAATGAATGTTCTAAATGACAACCTATCATATACTAGTGACACAGATAAAGAATTTCTACCATACAACCGTAAACCAGAACCAATACTCGTATCACAGTCAGAACTTAGTGATCTAGTCAGAGATTTAGGCTTATCCAAAGATGGTTCAGAGCATCTTGCTTCCTTTTTAAAGAAAAGACATTTACTTAAGCCAGAAGCTACGATTTCTTATTATAGAAACAGAGATGAAGAATTTCGAAAATATTTCACAATGGACGAGGAATTGTCACTTTCATATTGTACCGATGTAAAAGGTCTAATGGATGAATTTTAAAATAACTCATACGATCCTGAAGAATGGAGACTGTTCATTGATTCTTCTAAACGGAGCATTAAGGCAGTTTTTGCTGCATAATACCAACGTTTACGCTCCCATTCCGATTGCTCATTCCACAGTTATGGAAGAGCAATATGAAAAAATGAAGCAGCTTTTGATAAAAATAAAATATGCTGATCATAACTGGAAAATTTGTGGAGATCTGAAAATTGTAACAATATTGCTTGGCCAACAGTCAGGGTTTACACTTTATCCCTGTTATAAATGTCTGTGGAAATAGCAGAGACAGGGAACGTCATTATAAGTAAAAAAAATTTGGCCAGCAAGAGAATCGTTTCACTCCTGGTGAAAATAATGTATTGTTTCCACCATTGGTAGATCCAGGAAAAGTCCTTATTCCCCCGCTTCACAATTAAGCTTGGACTTATGAAGCAATTCACGAGAGCATTAGATACAAACGGCCCATGTTTCAAATATTTGCATAAAAAATTTCCGAAATTTTCTGAAGCTAAAATTAAGGGAGGCGTATTTGACGGGCCACAAATAAGAAAATTGTTTCAAGATTCATTATTTGTTACTAAAATGAATAAAGTTGAAAAAGCTGCTTGGCTTAGTTTTAAAGAAGTCGCAACAAACTTTTTGGGAAATAATAAAAGTCCTAAGTACAAAGAAATAGTCGAGAAAATGGTAAAAAATTTTCAAACATTAGGTTGCTTAATGAATCTAAAATTACATTTCCTGGACTCTCACATCGATGATTTCCCAGATAATCTTGGTGACTACAGTGAGGAGCAAGGGGAACGTTTTCAACAAGATCTGAAAAATCATAGAAAATCGGTATCAAGACGATGGGATGACCATATGCTAGCGGACTATTGCTGGTCGCTAAAAAGAGAAACAAGTCCTCAAAAGCGTTTGGGCAGAAGCCTTTGAATAGGTCTTTCGCGGAAAAAAGAAACAAGATACAGCCAAAAAAAGGAAAAGTTAGGCGCGGGTCTAACCTTCGCAATTCTAGGGCTTAAGGGTCTACTATTTGAGAGTATATGGTTTAAAAGTCCTGGTTTTGAGTTTATTGGGTCTCAATTTTAAAGTTACGGGGTTATTGAGGTCTATTTTTTTGAGGTTACAGGGTGTGGGAGTTCTAAGGTTTCAGGGTTTAGGGTTTAAGAGTATCAGGTTTGAGGATTCCCCAACTGTATACCAAATTTGGTAGAATCGGTTGGTTTTCAAAAATTTTGTCCGCCATCTTGGATCCGCCATTTTTGAATTTTGTAAATACCAAATTTGGTAAGAATCGGTTGAATTTTAATTTGAATTCGTTTTTGCATTCGAGAAGCACTATATCTATCTGATTTATTGAGGTTAGAAAGAAAACAGAACTGTATGGCTTAATCACCGATGAATATTAGCTTAGCGTGTCCGAATAACATATTAATACATCTTTGGATTCATGAAAAAGCTTGAATCAATTTTTTAGGAGTATATTTTTCTTAATTTTTACTAATTTTTACCTATTTTTTGAGGTTAGAAAAAAATTGAGATGTGATGGCGATATTCTGACGTCAGATTCGTGATCAGCGGGGCAAAAATACTACGGATCTGATATATCGCATCAAAAGTATACCCCACTTTTTTTTTGTGGGGCTGTATTATTTATAGTAGTTTAATAATTCTAGATGTACATAAAATCTTCTTTCTTGTTTCATTTCCATCAGACTCAATATAAACAAAAATAATAGAGAAAAAAAACCGTAGGAAAAATCTGAAAAATTTCATGCGTATGTTTTTTAAGGTCCCTGAGTCCGAATCCGTAGTTTTGTTTGACCTTACGCCTTTTTCCAGAGGTCATTTGAAGGTCAAATAGAGAAAAAATCGTGGAAAAAATCTGAAAAAATTCATGCGTAATGTTTTTGAGGTCCCTGAGTCCGAACCCGTAGTTTGTTTAACTCAAGCCGCCTTTCGAGAGTCATTATAGGTAATTTCATCATCAGTTTATGTTTATTTGAAAAATATGTATGGTCATTTTGCGTTGTTAAATTTAATTTTGTTTTTTTATCGTACACTTGCGAAGCATACAGAGGTTAATTTACGGTACATTTTTATTGATTATATCTTATACATATCATTTTACATTTTACGTTAATATGTCACAATCAAAAATGTCTTTTATGCTGCTCGGTCATTACAAGGGAATTAAATATGTGAAATATAAGCTAAATAATGGCAGGTAAACTGATGCAAGCAAATGTTTTAATACTGTTTAAAGGTATTTATTAGTAAAAAACTTAAAATATTGTTCATATCAAAAATAGACTCTACAAATATTTTGACTAGTTTTGTGACTGTGAAATAGACTTTTAAAATCTAAAAAAAAAATTTGACCTAATTTTTGTACTCTCGATGTTCGTTTCCATATATCTAGTAAATTTTTAAAGTCCAGGCCCGACTGTGTTTCTTGAGGTATGAATGAAACATTGTGCGCTATGTTATGTTTAAATTTCGTTTTATAACTCAATTCCCAATACATTTCAAATTAAAATTCTAATGTCGAACAACCTTGTTATCAAGTAACCCTTAATCTGTATACTT
>JAHKBH010003642.1:0-22756 GCA_019049505.1 Pachyrhynchus sulphureomaculatus
CCTTAAGTCAAAATTTAATTCTCAAAACTACATGGCTCTGATGAGGCCATCAATTCCTATATTATTACCAAATTTCACCTTTCTATGTCAAATAGTTTCGGAGAAAATCGGGTGTGACAGACAGACAGACACCGAAGTGATCTTATAAGTGTTCCGTACGGAACACTAAAAACCGCTAAAAATCGCTCTCCACCCCCTTTATCTCGAAAAGTACTGACCAAAAAATTTCGAAAAATTCTGAAATATTCTGAATTCGTATTGAACGACATTATCCCGAGGGCGTTACCTTTGATAAGTTATCTGGTATTTAAAAAAAAAACACAAATTTTTCAAGGTTATCAGTTTTCAACAAAAATTGGAAACAAACTTTGTTGAAAACTTATTTAGGGTGTGTTTTGTGAAGTCATTGATCATTTTATTACCTCCGTAACAAAAGTTTTTATGTAAAGAGCAATCACCGTACATAACACTAATTGCGCATGTCCGACTTGCACTTGACCGGTTTTAATATTTAAATACTTAAGAATGTTAAGTAATCAATTGAAAACATTTGTTCCATGAGGCGGTTAATGCATTGGATTCTAGTATGTTTTTAAAATTTTTTGATCAGTACTTTTAGAGGCAGATTTTGGGCCATTTTGGTGATACATAATAATGAAAAGTGCGAAGTTGAAAGCGCAGTCGATGTGTTTATTGAAGAGGACGCTCATCATCCGGCACTAGTAGTTGCATTGAAAAACTGCCAATCGATGAATGCTAAAAGCGATTTTCAAATAAATTTTCAAGGCAACTATAATTTCAAAAAACCGGTCAAGTGCAAGTTGAACTTGCACAATTAGTGTTCCGTACGTTGATTGATTTTAAAATAAAAATATTTGTTAGGGTGGTATAAAATGATCAGTGACTTTACAAAACACACCCCAAATGAGTTTTCAACAAAGTTTGTTTCCAATCTTTACTGAAAACTGGTGACCTTGAAACTTTGTTTTTTTTTTTATATATACCAAATAAATTATTAAAGGTAATACACTCCTGATAATTTTCGTTCAATCTATACCCCGTGGAGAATATTCTAGAATTTTTTTCAAAATTTTTTGATCAGTACTTTTCGAGATAAGGTAGGGGACAGCGATTTTTTTAAAAATAATACGAAGAAAAGTGTGCGCAAGTATTACATTATATATATATATTTTTTACTCGTGTTTTCACAAGCTTTCATTTGACACCACACTCGATGACCTAGTAAAAAAATTTTTTTTTCACTTCCGATTTCACCCCTCAAAACGAACCCCTTAAGTCAAAATTTATGTTACGGTGGTATAAGATAATTAGTGACTTCACAAAATACACCCCAAATGAGTTTTCAACAAAGTTTGTTTCCAATCTTTACTGAAATCTGATGACCTTGAAATTTTTGTTTTTTTCATATACTATATAAATTTTTAAAGGTAATGCACTCGTGATAATTTTCGTTCAATCTACACCCCGTGGAGAATATTCCTGAATTTTTTGATAAGTACTTTTCGAGATAAGGCCCGGGACAGCGATTTTTCGCGAATTTTTAAAAATTATACAAAGAAAAGTGCGCGCAAGTATAATATTATATATATATTTTTTACTCGTGTTTTCACAAGCTTTCATTTGACACTACACTCGATGACCTAGTAAAAAAATTTTTTTTTCACTTTCGACTTCACACCCCCCAAAACTAACCCCTTAAGTCAAAATTTAATTCTCAAAACTACATGGCTCTGATGAGGCCATCAATTCCTATATTATTACTAAATTTCACCTTTCTATGTCAAATAGTTTCGGAGAAAATCGGGTGTGACAGACAGACTGACACCGAAGTGATCTTATAAGTGTTCCGTACGGAACACTAAAAAAAAAGCAGATTATACTATGTAGTATAACGCCCTTATGAAAATCGATTGGTCAATTCTAAACAATATTACATGTATTAATGAAGCCTGTGACAGTTTCTATAAAAAATTGTATGAAATAATAGATGAGCATGTACCGAAGTATTTAAAAGGTTTATAGCAGGAAATATCCTCCGTGGTTCTCGCGATGTAATACTTAAAGCAGAAAGCCTTATGTCAGAAAAAATATAAAAAGTATGGAAACATGGATCAGTTTGAAAAGTTCAAAACGTTGAGATCTGAAATAAAACGAGATACTACAGAATCTTACAGATGCTTTATTCAGAGAACAGAAGAGAATATAAAGGTTAATCCGCAGCAGTTTTGGTCATTAGTCATGACTTATGACAGGAGTAATTTGAACTCGGCATCAGATATTCTAAACGCTTCTGCAACTTATTTCGAACAATCATTTTCCCGTCCAACCTTGGATAGATTAATCAGTGAGGATGTCGTGGCTTCTTGGCCTATTGTCACAGTCAGTACCTTTTGTGAATCAGACGTTATTAATGCCATAAGAAGACTAAAACCAAAATTGACTGCGGGTCCAGATTTAGTTCCAGCCTTTTTTATTCGTGATTGTAGGTTTGTTTTAGCTAAACTACTGTTAACTCTGTTCAACTTAAGCTTGAAGACGCGTAATTTTTCGGAATTATGGAAAACATCTAAAGACAGTCCTGTTTTTAAAAAAGGAGATAGATCAGATATCAGTAATTACAGGACAGTGTCAATATTATGTAATTTTAGTAAAATCTCTGAATTTTTATTACACGATCATATATTTTATGCTACGAAAAACTTGATAACCCCTCATCAGCATGGTTTCTACAAGGGTAGGTCTACATCTACAAATTTAATTACTATAACTCAAAAATAGCAGAGGCAATTGACGAGGGTTGCCAAATGGATATAATTTATTTAGATTTCACCAAAGCCTTTGATCGGTTGGATTTTTTTTCTCTCCTACTTAATAAACTATTATATTTTGGTTTTTCAGACTCATTGATGTCTTTGATTCATTCTTGCCTACTAATCGTAAGCAATATGTGGAAATTTATGGCTCTAAATCAAGATCTTATGATGCTACTTCTGGGGTTCCCCAAGGATCTGTACTGGGACCCCTGTTTTTTAATCTCTTTATAAATGATATTGAGAGGAGTTTAGAAGTTGGTTATTTATTCTATGTAAAATTATACAACAGGGTAAGAGGTATTCGGGATTGCATAAATCTTCAGAAGAACTTACAGGTGCGTAACAAACAATTTATAGCTTAACATTAAGAAATGTAACATCATGTCTTTCTCAAATAAAATCTCACCGATTATTCATAATTATTTGCTGGATAACAGTAATATCTCCCGTGTGAATGTCTTCAGGGACTTGGGCGTAACATTTGATCCAAGGCTTTCTTTTACAGATCATATAAACACCATAATCTCTGAAGCTTTTAAAACATATGGCTTTATTGCACGCTGCACGGTGACTTTCATAATCCTGACGTAATTAAAACTTTATATATTTGTTATGTTCGTTCTAAATCAGGCTATGACACCTATGCTGATAATCTGGAGAGGGTCCCGCAGCGCAAATTCTTAAAATATATTACCTTTAAACGAGATGGTATCTATCCACAACAGGGGTTTCCGCATGAGGTACTACTTGCAGATAGCGGCTGTTCGTTATTAAAGGTTCGTCGTGGTTACTTGCTACTAATAACTGTCCAAAATTATAAATAATGATATAGATTCTCCCGCTGTTCTGTCAAGAATAAATTTTAGTGTGCCGCGTATAACTAGCAGACAATATAACACTTTTTATCTACCTATTCCAAGAACAAATACATTAAAATTTTCCCCACTTTTTTCAATGTGTAGTATGTATAATCAAGAAATAAGCATCGACTTTTTCAACACATCTATGTTAACGATAGGTAAAATATTGCAACACTGAGGGGCTGTGGCATGTTTCTTTTCTTATTGTTTTCATATCTAATTGTTTTATTATTATTATTATTTTGATTGGAATTTGTATCTGCTTAATACTCTATTATTGTATTACATTTCTATGTATAGTGGCTCTTATCTGTATCTTCGGCCTTGTAGTTGGGTCTTGTAACCTGTAAGACATGTATGATAAATAAATAGTCTCCGCAAAAATCGGATGTGACAGATAAAGAGTTAAGTTATCCCATTAGTGTTCTGTACGGAACACTAAAGACACTAAATCATTTTAGGGTATGGTTACGCTGCTCTTCAGGTAAAAGAAACGAATATATTGATTTATTAAATATTTTCGACTTTTGTTTTACGAGCATTAACATACGAGTATAAAAATATCTGTTCTTTTTTAGTGTTCCGTACGGAACACTTATAAGATCACTTCGGTGTCTGTCTGTCTGTCTGTCTGTCACACCCGATTTTCTGCGAAACTATTTGTCATAGAAACTTGAAATTTGGTAATAATATAGGAATTGATAGCCTCATCAGAGCCATGTAGTTTTGAAAGTTAAATTTTGACTTAAGGGGTTAATTTTGGGGGGTGAAATCGGAAGTGAAAAAAAATTTTTTTTATTAGGTCGTCGAGTGTGGTGTCAAATGAAACGTTGTGAAAACACGAGTAAAAAATATATATATAATGTAATACTTGCGCGCACTTTTCTTTGTATTATTTTCAAAAAATCGCGAAAAATCGCTGTCCCGCGCCTTATCTCGAAAAGTACTTATCAAAAAATTTTGAAAAAATCCTGGAATATTCTCCACGGGGGGTAGATTGAACGAAAATTATCACGAGTGCATTACCTTTAATAATTCATCTGGTATTTAAAAAAAAATAAAAATTTCAAGGTCATCAGATTTCAGTAAAGATTGGAAACAAACTTTGTTGAAAACTCATTTGGGGTGTGTTTTGTGAAGTCACTGATCATTTTATGCCACTGTAACATAAATTTTAACTTAAGGGGTTCGTTTTGAGAGGTGAAATCGGAAGTGAAAAAAAATTTTTTTTACTAGGTCATCGAGTGTGGTGTCAAATGAAAGCTTGTGAAAACACGACTAAAATATATATATATATATATATATATATATATATATATATATATATATATATATATATATATATATATATAATGTAATACTTGCGCACACTTTTCTTCGTATTACTTTTAAAAAATCGCGAAACATCGCGAAAAAAATTGCTGTCCCCTACCTTATCTCGAAAAGTACTGATCAAAAAAATTTTTAAAAAATTCTGGGATATTCTCCACGGGGTATAGATTGAACGAAAATTATCACGAGTGCATTACCTTTAATAATTTATTTGGTATATAAAAAAAAATAAAATTTCAAGGTCACCAGTTTTCAGTAAATATTGGAAACAAACTTTGTTTGAAAACTCATTTGGGGTATGTTTTGTGAAGTCACTGATCATTTTATACCACCCTAACAAAAAATTTTTATTTTAAAAACAGTCAACGTACGGAACACTAATTGTGCAAGTACAACTTGCACGTGATCGGTTTTTGATACCCTCAATTTGGGCTTGCACCACGCTCTAAATACTTTTTTTTTGGATTTACTCATGTATAACCTTTAATAGACAACCGGGACTTTTTTGAGTGTTTCAACTAATTCACTACTTTTCTATTCTATACCAAGAAAATTCCGTCAGTACTAAGCTTAGTTTTTTCTGAGGATACCAAAAATGAAAATAAAAATTTGTCACTGTTCCTGTTTGGGGTATCAAAAAAAATCTTTTACCAATAAACTTAGTTTTTGCGAGGAAGCCAAATATGTTAACACAAGATTTGTCACTTGTCAAATTTGACAGTTTACAAGGCCAACAAGAATTTTTTAAAGGACACCCTCTAGATATTT
The DNA here is from genome assembly GCA_019049505.1 of Pachyrhynchus sulphureomaculatus. Classification (NCBI taxonomy): domain Eukaryota; kingdom Metazoa; phylum Arthropoda; class Insecta; order Coleoptera; family Curculionidae; genus Pachyrhynchus; species Pachyrhynchus sulphureomaculatus. Next base: position 5,795 of record JAHKBH010003642.1, read on the forward strand.
ATTTTTAGTCATTACTGCCATATCGGGCATTCAATTTATTCAAACGACTCCCCCGATTTACTATTTTCCTATTTAGCGTATGGAAAAATCTCTCGTAGCCGATTGGAAACAGCTTGTTGACTAACGCCCAATTGCTCGGAGAGTTGTTTTTGTGTTTGCGAATCATCTTCGTCCAACAATGCTTGCAAATCCACATCTTTGTATTTTTTTGGCGGTTTTCCACGTTCTTTGTCTGCAACATCGAAGTCACCACTTTTGAAACGCCGAAACCTTCGTTCACAGGTATCTTGCGATGGAGCTTGTTCACTATAAGCTTCTCGAAGTAATCGGTATGATTCAACAGCAGTTTTCTTCAAATGAAAACAAAAAATTAATGTTGTCCGCGAATGCTCTTTGTTCGGTATAAATTTCGACATATTGAACACAACAACACAACACTATGCACACACTTTTCCAATTTATCACTCTTACGGGTCTGACACAACAAAATGGGGCAGTGTCAAATCTTTATGGCACAAACTGCATTGGTACACCATCTGTTGTCTGAAATCTGCATTTCATACTTGTACACCTGGTACTATACGTGCTGTAAAAATTCCTTTTTTTTTTAGTTACAAGCGCCTATATGTAATTAATATTGAATCCACAAAATATAATATGTAAAATAGAATGATAAGAACATTTTGCAGTCGTCAGTAGGTACGAATAGTGCTTGGCGTATGGAAAAATTTCTTTTACTAGTAAATTTAGTTTTTATGCGGAAACCAAATATGATAATAAAAAATTTAGCACTTGTCAAATTTGGCAGATTAAAAAGCCAATTAGGATCTTTTTAAATGGCACCGTCTGAATATGAACATACCATTAAATAGCATTTTTTATTCTATTTACAAACACATATAACACTTGATATTTATTTTCAGTCATTCACTTAAAATTTAAAATTCAGTTCAATAACTTGAATGCCCTGTATATCGGAAACGACTGAAAATAAATATCAAGTGTTATATATTTTTGGGAACATACTCTTTTATAAAAAGGTCTGCCTGTTTGTCCTATATACGTTTTATTGCAAGTACCACAGCATAATTCGTAAACCCCCGATTTATTTTCTTTTTAGTGTTCCGTACGGAACACTTATAAGATCACTTCGGTGTCTGTCTGTCTGTCTGTCTGTCTGTCACACCCGATTTTCTCCGAAACTATTTGACATAGAAAGGTGAAATTTGGTAATAATATAGGAATTGATGGCCTCATCAGAGCCATGTAGTTTTGAGAATTAAATTTTGACTTATGGGGTTAGTTTTGGGGGGTGAAGTCGGAAGTGAAAAAAAAAATTTTTTACTAGGTCATCGAGTGTGGTGTCAAATGAAAGCTTGTGAAAACACGAGTAAAAAATATATATATAATATTATACTTGCGCGCACTTTTCTTTGTATTATTTTTAAAAATTCGCGAAAAATCGCTGTCCCGGGCCTTATCTCGAAAAGTACTTATCAAAAAATTTCGAAAAAAATTCTGGAATATTCTCCACGGGGTGTAGATTGAACGAAAATTATCACGAGTGCATTACCTTTAATAATTTATATGGTATATAAAAAAAACAAAATTTTCAAGGTCATCAAATTTCAGTAAAGATTGGAAACAAACTTTGTTGAAAACTCATTTGGGGTGTGTTTTGTGAAGTCTGATCATTTTATACCACCGTAACATAAATTTTGACTTAAGGGGTTCGTTTTGAGGGGTGAAATCGGAAGTGAAAAAAAATTTTTTTTACTATGTCATCGAGTGTGGTGTCAAATGAAAGCTTGTGAAAACACGAGTAAAAAATATATATATAATGTAATACTTGCGCACACTTTTCTTCGTATTACTTTTAAAAAATCGCTGTCCCCTACCTTATCTCGAAAAGTACTGATCAAAAAATTTTGAAAAAATTCTGGAGTATTCTCCACGGGGTATAGATTGAACGAAAATTATCACGAATGCATTACCTTTAATAATTTATTTGGTATATAAAAAAAAACAAAATTTCAAGGTCGCCAGTTTTCAGTAAAGATTGGAAACAAACTTTGTTGAAAACTCATTTGGGGTGTGTTTTGTGAAGTCACTGATCATTTTATACCACCCTAACAAAAATTTTTATTTTAAAAACAATCAACGTACGGAACACTAATTGTGCAAGTTCAACTTGCACTTGACCGGTTTTTTTGTTTTACTTTTATTATTTTTAATATGTCGAGATAATGTGTTATTTGTACGGAAAGCGATATTTATATGATTTCTGTGAATTTTATTAGTTAATTTTCCGGTATAAGTGAGTGTATGAAATTTTTCTTTGTTTAGTTGTTTGTACGGGTACACCAGTCCTATTGCTTTTTTAAATTGTTTTTTTATTAAAATATTATCTACGAAATCGCTCCTGTATCCATTGTTTATACTAATTTGTTGTTGTAAATTTTTTGTTATCATATTTGGCTTCCTCATAAAAAACTAGGATTAGTGCTAAAAGAATTTTGTCGGTATGTAGAATAGGAAAATCGTGAATTAGATGAGACACTTAAAAAAATTTACCAGGTCATCGAGTGGGGTGTCAAATGAAAGCTTGTGAAAATCCGAGTTCAAAAATATATATAATGTAATACTTAAACACACTTTTCTTTGTATTATTTCTAAAAAATTGCCAAAAATCGCTTTTGTCCTTTTAGATTTAGATTAGAAACGAACTTTGTTGAAAGTTCATTTGGGGTGTGTTTTCTGAAATCATTGATCATTTTGTACCTCCGTAACAAAAAATTTAATTTTAAAAGCAATCCGACTTGCACTTGGCCGGTTATTTTATTTTATAGAACTCTTAATTCTAGAAATTTCAATTTATATATATTTTTACTGTGCTACTATGCTCAATGGGAGTTGGTAATTAAGTAAAACACCATTTTAGGACACTGTAAACAAAAAAGCGCGGAAAAGAAGTTTATACCAACGATAATTTGGTGGGATTACCAAAACCAATCAAAACAGGCAATAAAATTTGGCGGAATTAATTGTTTGTTATGACTGGTATTTTAGTCACGCCAAATTATCGTTGCTATAAACATCTTCTCCGCTATCTTTTGTTTACAGTATTGTAAAATGGCGTTTTTCCTTAATTACAAACACCCATAAGGAAGAAAAGACGCTTTTTCTGACTTTACAGCAGTTGGCTGTGCAAGTTTAACAAGATAATTTATTAATACGAGGCGTATTAGAAAAGTAAGGGCCTTTTGGTCATAAAAAAAATATAATCGGTAGAAAATTTTATTGACGGTTTTAGTTTCCTACAAACCTATTCTACTTTTCTACATACTAGCTTTTCACTTCTGAGCACTTTTCGTTACGCTGCAACAGTTTTCTTTAATCCCTCTGCATAGAAGTTTTCCGCCTGGGAATTCAATCAGTTGATAACGGCGGTCTTGAGTTCAAAGTTACGCCTAAATCGGGAATAGAAGTCGTACCCAGGATAAAGACTATGCTGGTCGATGAACTGACCTTGGTTTCACGGAGAGCGAGTACATAAGGATTATTTGATTGCAGGTGTCAGTGCACTGAATTTATATTCGAGTTTAAACCTCGTATGTTGCAAAAATCTATTTTAAAATTGTGATCTCTGCATGTCGATGCCCCTGAACCAGCCCCCACTCAGACATCCGAACGGAGGGCTATTTTACCTCAGGAATTTTTTGTATCCAGGTGCCTCATCATGCTATTTGGTCCCTTAGTCCGGGACATCGGCACAGCCACGAAACGTTAAGTAACTTCACGCAGCCTAAGCCAATGCGATGGTATCACACCGGGCGATGCCGATGCCTGGTGGGATCTTAGTCATATACCATCTAAGTTCTTCTTTAAGTTGCCTTTTACGATAGGCAGAACATACGGGGGGGAGATATTCTATCCCGCTCCCCCCCGGAGGCGCCTCATTACAAATCTCTGTTAGTTTTTTATATATATATATATATATATATATATATATATATATATATATATATATAAAGGATTTTCTACAGCTAACGCTGGCTTCCTTCTCTCAGCCTTTGATTCCATCCGTTTCTATCTTCCCAGTCTCCATCTGTTAGACCACTGTCCTCCATAGCCTCGTCCACATCATCTCTCCACGATCGTCTGGGGTCTTCCTCTTTTTCTTCTCCCTATAGGGCTCCACTCCGTTATTTTCTTTATCCACCTATTATCTTCGCTCCGTCTTATGTGTCCATACCATTTTAATCGTTTTTATTACGTTCTCTTTGATGTTCATTCTTCTTCTTATTTCTTCATTTGTTATTCTCTCCATACGTGTCACTCTACAACATCTTCTCCAATACTCCATCTCTACCGTGTTAATTTTAGATTTATTTCTTTTGTTGATCGTCCATGTTTCTGACCCGTATGTCATTATGCTTTGTATTATTGATTTGTATATGCGTGTTTTGTTTTTTTTTGTAATGTGCTTGTCCCACAGGATCAAATTTAATTGTCTTATGCATGTCCGCGTTTGTCCTAATCTAGCTTTAATCTCTTCTTCTGATGTTGCGTTTTTTGAAATGATGGTTCCTAAATATTTAAATCTATCTATCGGTTCCTTTGATTATTGTTTCGTTATCGACTTCTAGATTTTCCACGTTTCCCTCCTTTGTTGTTAAATATTCCCTTTTATCAAAGTTTATTGCTAATCCTGCTTTAGTGTATTCTTCTTTCAGTTTTCTTACCATATAACTGAAGTCTTCCTCATCTTGCGCTATGATTACTTGCGAAACTTAGAGTATACTCGTATAAGTAATCTTCTCGTATTGGGACTCCCATTTCACTACATTTTTGCTTCCATTTTTTTAATGTTTGTTCGAGGTATATTTTGAATAGTGTGGGGGATGTAGAGCATCCTTGTAATAGGCCTTTTGATGTTTGGAGTCTCTTCCCTATTTTATGTCTTATTTTTATGTTCACTGTGTTGTTTTCGTAGAGAGCTTTTACAGCGTATATTAGTTCTTTGTCAATGCCTATTTCTTTCATTGCGTTCCATAATCTTTGTTTTGGTACTGAGTCATAGGCCTTTCTTATGTCTATGAAGGCTAAATGAACTTCTCTATTCTTTGCCAGTTTTTTTTCCATTGTTTGTTTTATAGTGTATATGTGGTCTATACATGATTTTTCGGCTGTAAAGCCTGCTTGGTCTTCTCCAATTTTTTCTTTTATATTTTCGTTTATGATATTTTTAATAATTTTTTCCATACTCGATATTATGCTTAGGTCTCTATAGTTTGTGCATTTTCTGCGGTCTCCCTTTTTATATAGGCTTTTGGCCATTCCTCTGGTATTTTTTTTCCATTTATCACTCTGTGGAACATGTTTCTCAGCATTCGATGTAATTTATTAGACCCGTATTTAATCATTTCATTTACCACACCCCCAGGCCCTGCAGATTTATTATTTTTGAGTGTTTTTATTGTCTTCTTTACTTCTTCATAGCTTAGTTCAATCTCTTTTTATTCCTTCTCAGGGTTCTCTTCCTGGAATTCTTGTCTGTCTTCTGTTAGCAGCTTTTTAATAATATTCTTCCCACTCGCTTTCTGGGATATACTCTGTTAGTTTTACAAGAAATAAATGAATTAGGTATTGAATTGCTGGATCATTAATTTTCTAGCAACATCTTGGATGATAAAATTTATATCTAGTTTATAATGACAATGCATATATTAATTTAGACCATATCACCATGACGTTGCATAAAAAACAATGATTTTTATTTAACGACATTATTAAAGGTATTGCTTAAAATCTATTTTAGTGGAACCTGAATATTATCCATACACTTCCTTGAATTTGGTACCCGAATATTAAACTAAGAATACGATACCCATGCAAATTAGTTCTAAGATATGGAATTACGTGAGGCATCGCCGAGACGAATACATAATGTGAATTTAAATTCCAAATTGGAAGTGGTAATAAATTTGAATGAACAATTTAAATAAACCTATTACGGATTTGTGTGTATGTGGGATAGTGAGATGTTCTGCAAGCCAGTTCCATAATAATTAATTAAAATACTTCTAAGGTTATTCGTCAATTAAAGACCACACATCATCAGTTAGTTGTTTTAAGTATCGTTGATTTTTAATAACGCAGTGATGTTTCTTTCCTTTTAGGAAACACCATCAGGCTAAAAAATGATATAATAATATTTTTAGAATATCTCAGACAATACCGCAATAGTTACCAATAACATGGAAGTTCTGCAAATTCTAATCAATAAGCTGAATGATATTGGCGAAGAGTATGGTCTACGTATAAACATTGGGAAAACCAAAATGATGGTGATTAGTAGACACTCCCAAGAGGATACATCTCTCTTTATAAAGATCAAGAGATTGTGATAGGGAGGTTAAACTGCGGATTCGGGTGGTAAAGGATACCTTTCTAAAGTTGAAAAATATGCTGCTTCAAAGACATTTGCCACTCGCCCTGCGCCTACGAGTAATAAAATGCTATGTCAGGCCGATCCTCTGATGTGGTTGTATTGAAACGTATTCAAAGGGCTGGGGTAGAGAGGCAACTCCTTAGTGTCGTAAAACAAAGAAAGGTGTCTTATTTGAGACATATACTAAGAGGTGACTGCTACTCGATTCCAAAACTTATTCTTCAGGAAAAAATGGAGGGTCGGCGAGGAACCCCGGTAGAAAGCAGCACTCGTGGCTCCGGAATATCAGGGACTGGTGTGGAGTTCCGGACGCTGCGTTCATTTTTAGTGTCCCGTACGGAACACTTATAAGATGACTGCGGCGTCTGCCCGTCTGTCTGTCTATCTGTCCGTCTGTCTGTCACACCCGATTTTCTCCGAAACTATTTGTCATTGAAAGTTGAAATTTGGTAATAATATAGGAATTGATGATCTCATCAGAGCCATGTAGTTTTGGAAGTTTAATTTGGACTTAAGGGGTTAGTTTTGGGGGGTGAAATCGGAAGTGAAAAAAAAAATTTTTACTAGGTCATTGAGTGTGGTGTCAAGCTGAAAGCAATGAAAACACGAGTAAAAAATATATATGTAATGTAATACTTGCACGCACTTTTCTTTGTAGTATTTGTAAAAAATAGCGAAAAATCGCTGTCCACCCGCCTTAATCTCGAAAAGTACTTATCAAAAAATTTTGAATATTCTTCACAGGAGTGCATTACCTTTATATATTTTATCTGGTATATAAAAAAATAATTGGAGATAATGGGGAATAACCGGTCAAGTGCAAGTTGAACTTGCACAATTAGTGTTCCGTACGTTGATTGTTTTTAAAATAAAAAATTTTATTAGGGTGGTATAAAATAATCAGTGACTTCACAAAACACACCCCAAATGAGTTTTCAACAAAGTTTGTTTCCAATCGTTACTGAAAACTGGTGACCTTGAAATTTTGTTTTTTTTTTCTATAAAAGATAAATTATTAAAGGTAATGATAATTTCCGTTCAATCTATACCCCGTGGAGAATATTCCAGGATTTTTTCAAAAATTTTTTGGTCAGTACTTTTCGAGATAAGATAGGGGACAGCGATTTTTCACGATTTTTTAAAAGTAATACGAAGAAAAGTTTGCGCAAGTATTACATTATATATATATTTTTTATTCGTGTTTTCACAAGCTTTCATTTGACAGCACACTCGATGACCTAGTAAAAAAAATTTTTTTTCACTTCCGAATTCACCCCTCAAAACGAATCCCTTAAGTCAAAATTTATGTTACGGTAATATAAAATGATCAGTGACTTCACAAAACACACCCCAAATAAGTTTTCAACAAAGTTTATTTCCAATCTTTACTGAAAACTGGTGACCTTGAAATTTTGGTTTTTTTCTATACCAGATAAATTATTAAAGGTAATGATAATTTTTGTTCAATCTATACCCCGTGGAGAATATTCCAGGATTTTTTCAAAATTTTTTGATCAGTACTTTTCGAGATAAGGTAGGGGACAGCGATTTTTCACGATTTTTTAAAAGTAATATAAAGAATAGTGTGCGCAAGTATTACATTATATATATATTTTTTACTCGTGTTTTCACAAGCTTTCATTTGACACCACACTCGATGATCTAGTAAAAAAATTTTATTGTCACTTCCGATTTCACCCCTCAAAACGAATCCCTTAAGTCAAAATTTATCTTACGGTGATATAAAATGATCAGTGACAAAATACACCCCAAATAAGTTTCAACAAAGTTTATTTCCAATCTTTACTGAAAATTGATGACCTTGAAATTTCTGTTTTTTTTATATATCAGATAAATTACTACAGGTAATGCACTCGTGATAATTTTCGTTCAATCTACACCCCGTGGAGAATATTCCAGAATTTTTTCAAAATTTTTTGATAAGTACTTTCCGAGATAAGGCGGGTGGACAGCGATTTTTCGCGATTTTTTAAAAATAATACAAAGAAAAGTGCGCGCAAGTATTACATATATATATATATTTTTTACTCGTGTTTTCACAAGCTTTCATTTGACACCACACTCGATTACCTAGTATAAAAAAATTTTTTTCACTTCCGATTTCACCCCCCAAAACTAACCCCTTAAGTCAAAATTTAACTTTCAAAACTACATGGCTCTGATGAGGCCATCAATTCCTATATTACTACCAAATTTCAACTTTCTATGACAAATAGTTTCGGAGAAAATCGGGGTGTGACAGACGGACAGACGGACAGACGGACAGACAGACGGACAGACGGACAGACACCGAAGTGATCTTATAAGTGTTCCGTACGGAACACTAACAATAATTTCAAGATCAACAGTTTTCAGTAAAGATTGGAAACAAACTTTGTTGAAAACTCATTTGGGGTGTGTTTTGTGAAGTCACTGATCATTTTATATCTTCGTAACAAGATTTTTTATTTTAAAAGCAATCAACGTACGGAATACTAATTGCGCAAGTTTAACTGCACTTGATCGGTTATTCGACTAGCAGAGAATAACAACCTCAATATAAACGAAAGAAATGGTACAAAAACCACGACTTATGTAAACACATGGGACAGGAAGAAGAAGAGGATCACCGCGGTGCACAATTTAAGATAAATACACAATGTGAAGAACACTGATTGTTTATATCTACATATACAGAGTGTTTTTACGGTTGGGGCATTAAATAAGGCTTATGTTACTTGGCAAAATATAGGCTACAGACGAGTAAATATAATCTTAGGACTTTACTTTTTTGTGTTAAATCTTGGTTTATCGAGTCCTGTAAAACATATTTTTTTTTTTTTATGGGTCTAGCACACGTGCTACAGGGAAGTCCCTAAAGCACTACAGGAGCGACACGTGTGCGGAGAAAGCGATTCACGTTGTTCTTGAATCGCTGTAGATTGTACTCGATGGGAAACACAGTCCTGGGTAAACCATTCCAAAGGTATGATGTTCTCCATATAAAAGACTGCTTGGAAAGCGTTGTACGAGGAGTAACAAGCTGAACCTCATACGGATGTGAAGCATTAGCGCGACGCGTACCTCTAATATGCACCGCTCTGGGAGGAATTAAACGGGCCACATCCTTCGAACACTTTCCATGAAAGTACTTGTAGAATAGGCTCAAGTCGCCAACCGTTCTTCGATGTTCCAGCGAATCAAGGCCGTCGGTCAGTTCCGGGTGTCCAATCAGACGAACAGCTCTTCTCTGGATAGAATCCAACAAATGCAGTGTATGTTTGGGAGCGGAGCTCCAAACATGGGAGCAGTATTCCATAGTTGGTCGAATTTGAGCTTTGTAAAGAATTAACAGTTGTTGTGGAGTGTAAAGCTTTCTGGTTCGAAACAATATTCCCAACTTTTGAGAAGCTCTTCTTGCTATGCCTGCAACATGTTCATGCCAGGACATATTTGCTCCCAAATTAACGCCTAACAGATTGAGTGACGATGTTAGAGAGATGGAGCGCCCCGACATAATTATGTCGGGTTCTGCAACGTTAACTTTTTTAGAAAAAAACTGCCGCCTGGGTTTTTGTAGCGTTAAATTCCACTTGGTTACTGTCACCCCAAGATAGAATTTCTTCCAGGTCTTTGTTAAGTTGAATGACTTCCTGCTGTCTGCGGATATTCGTCTGAGTAGTCGATGTCCGAGCGTTCAAAGTGAATGAAGAGATAAGTGTACTGTCATCTGCAAAGCTGTAGATTGGATTTCCGGTCTTTTCCAGCAGATCGTTAATATAAATGAGGAAGAGAGTAGGAGACAGTATGGAACCTTGGGGCACACCGGCGTTGATAGTGAAGGTGTTAGAAAGAAATCCGTCAACTGCCACTCGTAAAGAACGCTCTCTGAGGAAACATGAGAGCCACAAACAGAACTTTTCAGACATACCATAAGAACGTAGCTTAGCCAACAGCCCATCGTGCCAAACACGGTCAAATGCCTTGGATATGTCAAGAGCAACCGCTCGAGATTCTCCAAAGTGTTCAATTGCGTTGTTCCAAACATGTGTTACATAAGTCAGAAGATCTCCTGTTGATCTATTTTTACGAAAGCCATATTGGTGATCACTAATAATGTTGAATCCTTCAAGATATTTTAGAAGATGCTGATTGATAGCCTTTTCCATGACTTTCGATATTATTGAGAGTAGTGCGATTAGTCGGTAGTTATTTGGCAAGGTCTTCTTGCCTTTTTTAGGTATCGGCTGAACTGTGGCACATTTCCAGCAGGAAGGAAATATTCCCTTTCTGTAGGATAGGTTGAAAAGTCTACAGAAAACTGGTGTTAGTTCCCTCGCACAGTTCTTGAGAACTATGGCAGGTATTCCGTCAGCGCCTGAAGCCTTTTTGGTGTCTAGCTTCATCAAAATACGTTTTATGATACGCTGTCTGAAGACAATATCGGGCATCCTTGACTGCACTATGGGAATAGTAGGTGGTGTTTTTCCTTGGAAATCGACAGTAGAATGTGAAGCAAAGAGTTCAGCCAACAAGTTCGCTTTCTCAATAGGTGTCGTTGCAATAGAATTATCTGGCCGTGTGAGTGGTGGTATGGTGGATTTGGTAAAATTTTGACTAACTGCCTTAGCGACTGACCAAAAGGACCTGGAATTGCCGGGACAAGCGAGAAGTCTGTTTCTAATCCGTTGATTGTGTACCTCCTTGGTTTCGTCGATAATTTCTTTGCATCTGTTCCTGGCACGAACAAAGATGTTACGATTTATGGTGTTAGGATCTTCACGCCACTGTCGGTATGCAAGATGTTTAGAAGCAACAGCTTCTTTGCATTTTAGGTCAAACCAAGGCTTGCCGTTGGAAGGGCATTTCTTCGAAAAAGGGATGTAAGCCTCCATACCGGCCAAAATAACATCGGAAACCTCCCTGGCGCAGTCAGATGGGTCGTCGGATCGAAAACAAACGTCCAACCAAGGGAAAGTTCGAAAATATTCCATGAGATCTTCCCATTTAGCAGATTTGTAGTGCCAAATCTTGCGTGGTTTGGGCGCCTCTCCGTCACTGATTGGTAGAATACTCGATGTCGAAAGTAGTTTATGGTCGGGAAGAACCTAAAGGTGGATTTACGCTGACCGTGTAAATCTCCGGATTGGTGGTTAAAAACAGATCAAGAAGACTGGCGAACTCTCCGTCTCGATCAGGGATCCGTGTTGGTTCATCAATAAGCTGAGTCAAGCCACAACTGATTGAAAATGATTCGGCTTCACGACCTTGTTCGTCGGTAGTATTTGAATATTTAAGCCAGTTGATGTTGTGGACATTAAAGTCGCCCAGGATGGCAATTTCGGCATTTGGATAGTTAATTTGTAAATGATCTATGGTGTCTGCAAGAGAAGCGAAAAGTGTTCTAAAGTTTGTATCACTTGGTGGTCGATAGAGGATACAGACGAACCTTGTGGTTGGTTGAGTCGTTATTTTTAACCACATAACATCAAAGTTTGGGGGCTCCAGAGCCTCTTCTCGTTGGCAAGAGAGGTCGCTCCTGACATAAAGACAGATTCCAAAGTTACGCCTAAATCGGGAATAGAAATCGTACCCAGGATAAAGATAGTTTACTGTGCTGGTCGATGAACTGACCTTAGTTTCACAGAGAGCGAGTACATGAGGTTTATTTGATTGCAGGTGTTGGTGCACTGAATTTATGTTCGAATTTAAACCTCGTATGTTACAAAAATCCATTTTGAAATTCTGTTCTCTGCATGTCGACGCCCCTGAACCAGCCCCCACCCGGAGATCCGAACGGGGGGCTATTTTACCTCCGGAATTTTTTGTATCCAGGTGCCTCATCATGCTATTTGGTCCCACAGTCCGGGACATCGGCACAGCCACGAAACGTTAAGCAACTTCACGCAGCTTAAGCCGATGCGATGGTATCACACCGGGCGATGCTGGTGGGATCTGGGCATCTACCATCTAGATTGTTCTTTAAGTCGCCTTCTACGACAGGCAGAACATACCGGGGGAGATATTCTATCCCGCCCCCCCCACGGGCATATATAATATGAAGTACAACTATTTATATTTCAGGTAGCTGTAAGTTTAGTTTTGATTAAAGAACAGTAAATAACTGTTGAAGTATGGACTTTGTTCAATTTTAGTAGTCAAAATTGATTTTTATACACTTGGCGTAAAACATTAACAATCGAGCTGTCTAGCGGTATTTACTAGTAACTCCTTAAACAATTTCTTTGTAGAATGTAGGCTTTCACGACCGCTTGAATTAATATGGGTTTCTTTCGAGAGTTGAGGCCGTGTTCTCCAGGTATTAACTTCCTGACGTGTCGTTGACACTGCGGTCAACATTTTCAAAGGCGATGTGGCAGTGGTTGAAGGTTTCTTCTTGGTCGTTCACTGTCAACTGTGTTCGACGACGCAGCGCTGTCTGGTTTTGTGTGTTCCGTAGTAGGCGTGGCCATTTAGACTCTCAGCCAATTAGGCACCAGCGACATTTCCCTGTTTCTTAACGTTTTTGTGTCAATTAACAATAAAATTCAATTCCCCATGGAGAAGGAAAAAGGTAAAAAAATCGCTTTTCTAGATATGCTAATTGAAAGAGAAGATAACGGAAAATTGGGTCAAAGAGTGTATCGTAAACCAACATACACTGACAGATATTTAAACAAGGACTCGAATCTTCACCCTAAACAAAAAAAAACCGGTCAAGTGCAAGTTGAACTTGCACAATTAGTGTTCCGTACGTTGATTGTTTTTAAAATAAAAATTTTGTTAGGGTGGTATAAAATGATCAGTGACTTCACAAAACAGACCCCAAATGAGTTTTCAACAAAGTTTGTTTCCAATCTTTACTGAAAACTGGTGACCTCGAAATTTTGTTTTTTTTTTTTCTATACCAGATAAATTATTAAAGGTAATGATAATTTTCGTTCAATCTATACCCCGTGGAGAATATTTCAGGGTTTTTTCAAAATTTTTTGGTCAGTACTTTTCGAGATAAGATAGAGGACAGCGATTTTTCACGATTTTTTAAAAGTAATACGAAGAAAAGTGTGCGCAAGTATTACATTATATATATATTTTTTACTCGTGTTTTCACAAGCTTTCATTTGACACCACTCTCGATGACCTAGTAAAAAAATTTTTTTTTCACTTCCGATTTCACCCCTCAAAACGAATCCCTTAAGTCAAAATTTATGTTACGGTAATATAAAATGATCAGTGATTTCACAAAACACACCCCAAATAAGTTTTCAACAAAGTTTATTTCCAATCTTTACTGAAAACTGGTGACCTTGAAATTTTGGTTTTTTTCTATACCAGATAAATTATTAAAGGTAATGATAATTTTCGTTCAATCTATACCCGTGGGGAATATTCCAGGATTTTTTCAAAATTTTTTAATCAGTACTTTTCGAGATAAGGTAGGGGACAGCGATTTTTCACGATTTTTTAAAAGTAATACGAAGAAAAGGGTGCGCAAGTATTACATTATATATATATTTTTTACTCGTGTTTTCACAAGCTTTCGTTTGACACCACACTCGATGATCTAGTAAAAAAATTTTTTTTTCACTTCCGATTTCACCCCTCAAAACGAATCCCTTAAGTGAAAATTTATGTTACGGTGATATAAAATGATCAGTGACTTCACAAAATACACCCCAAATAAGTTTCAACAAAGTTTATTTCCAATCTTTACTGAAAATTGATGACCTTGAAATTTCTGTTTTTTTTATATATCAGATAAATTATTACAGGTAATGCACTCGTGATAATTTTCGTTCAATCTACACCCCGTGGAGAATATTCCAGAATTTTTTTAAAATTTTTTGATAAGTACTTTCCGAGATAAGGCGGGTGGACAGCGATTTTTCGCGATTTTTTAAAAATAATACAAAGAAAAGTGCGCGCAAGTATTACATTATATATATATTTTTTACTCGTGTTTTCACAAGCTTTCATTTGACACCACACTCGATTACCTAGTAAAAAATTTTTTTTTCACTTCCGATTTCACCCCCCCAAAACTAACCCCTTAAGTCAAAATTTAACTTTCAAAACTACATGGCTCTGATGAGGCCATCAATTCCTATATTACTACCAAATTTCAACTTTCTATGACAAATAGTTTCGGAGAAAATCGGGTGTGACAGACGGACAGACGGACAGACACCGAAGTGATCTTATAAGTGTTCCGTACGGAACACTAAAAAGAGACCGAGCAATCCGAATATGCCAACCAAAACACCTGCCCAATGAATTAGAACATCTAACAACAGCCTTACAGAACAACGATTACTCTCGGCAAGAAATAGAAAGAGCCACTCGTCAGAATAAAACTACAAACACTGACAACAAAGACAAACAATCCACTGGATGCCAGAGTTGTCTTGCCTTTTGTGAAAAATGTAACGAACCGCATTGGAAAATTGCTACGTCGGCACTATATTAATACCACATACAAGCCAACACAGAAAATAAAATAAAGTCTAAGATCGGTCAAAGACCAGAGAGATCCACTTTCCGCTGCAGGCGTATATCGAATTTTATGCAGCTGTGGTTCAGTCTATGTTGTTTCAACGAAACGTAGCATTAATACACGGCTAGCTGAACACACAAAAAGAGTTGCCGACTAGGACGTACAGACAAATCTGCCGTAGCCGAGCACACATTGACCCAGGAAGACCACAAAATACTGTTCGACCAGACTCAAGTTCTCGCCAACGTATCGAGCTACTATCCGAGATTATACAGAGAGACTATTGAAATCTACAAACACAAACGGAATTTCAATAAAAAAGACGAAGGGCATAATCTCAGCAAAGCTTGGACGCCCGCATTACGACAAAAAAAAAACGTTAAGAAATAGGGAAATGTCGCTGGCGCCTGTTTGGCCGAGAGACCAAATGGCCACGCCTACTCCGGAATACACAAAACCAAACAACGCTACGGCATCGAACACAGTTGACAGTGAACAGCCAAAAAGAAACCTTCGACCACTGCCACATCGCCTTTGAAAATGTTGACCGCAGCGTCAACGAAACGTCAGGAAATTAATACCTGGAGAACACGGCCCCAACTCCCGAGAGAAGCCCATATTCATTTCTTTATAGTTCTGTGACCTTAAACAGCTACCGATGGAGGTCAGGTATGTCTCCGACACTAGGCCTACTTACATCAGCCAAAGATGCAACTTGTTTACCTTGCTAATTCTTTGCTCTAATACTGGGATAAGTATTTTGACATTTGTTCTCTTCTTTAACGCTTCTACCTCGGTTGTTGACTCGTGAAACGCTTCCTAACATTAGAGAACAATTATCATCTGCTGAAATATGGACTTTGTTCAATTTTAGAACCCTAAAGGTTGCGCTGCCTAGTGGTATTTGTTAGCAACTCGCTAACCATTCCTCTGTCGCTCTATGGTCTTAAACAGCATCCAACCGAACGCAGGTATCTTTTTAAAAATACTAAATGGGGTGAACACTCCCAAAGACAAAAAAAAAAAATATCTTTGATTATGTTAGCCGATACTTGTTGGAAATTCATAATAAAATTATATAAAAAACAACACTATGTTTTAATTTCCAATATATTTAAAGTAACTTGACAATTGTTTCACCATACAATGGCTGCTTCAGAAGTAAATAAGAAAGATTAATATTTGGTAGTAATCCTGGTTATATAGTGCTTAAAACATAAACATAGTTATTTAAAAAATAAGAACAATTCACATTACGCAACCCATATAATAACGAATCCCATAATTTCGATGATACGTTAAAAATCCTATATGTAGAAAATAAATCTAAAAAATTAAATTTGTTTGAATGTCTTGAAATTAACAAACGGAAAAACTCCAGTCTATTATTAAACGAACAGGTAGACTTAAACCATTCACCCTTACTTAATCTTTATTAGTTCTCTGAAATAGCACCACAAATTTGCATTCTTAAAATAATTCTGTCTGTAAATAATATAATAAAATGATTAGCATAATCTTAGGTAATTAAGGATAGTTTTAAGCACTATATAACCAGAATTACTACCAAATATTCTTCTTTCTTATTTACTTCTGAAGAAGCCATTGTATGGTGAAACAATTGTCAAGTTACTTTAAATATACTGGAAATTAAAACGTAGTGTTGTTTTTATATAATTTTATTTGAAACTTAACCGACGAGGATTAGTATTAAAGACAACTACGGAAAATTTTATTTATAATTTACATCATTGTTATAAAAATGTAAACAAAATTAAAGTCAAAAAAGTCTCCATACACTCAAGAACTGAACTGAAAAAAATACGTTATAATCAGCCGCATTTTATATTGCTCGCTAAACTGAAAACAAATGAATAATTTTCGGCCATACTTTATAATCTGCCACTTGTTGCTAATAATTTTGCAGTGGGTTTTCAAAGTAGTATTAAAAACCGGTCAAGTGCAAGTTGAACTTGCGCAATTAGTGTTCCGTACGTTGATTGTTTTTAGAATA
>JAHKBH010003643.1:5000-22699 GCA_019049505.1 Pachyrhynchus sulphureomaculatus
TAGAAACACCCCCGAGTACATAAAACCGGCGCACTCAGGGCCAGTCTCGACATTCAACGCCAAGACACCGACCAGTGATCAACGCTTTGAAAAAGATGGATGAGATTCCATCGAAACGTCAGCGAAACCGTCCATCAAGGGACTTCAAGCTAACACGGGATACCCGAAAAACCATTACTACATATATATACATATATATATATATATATATATATATATATATATATATATATATATATATATATATATATATATATATATATATTGAATTCCTTGAAATGTTTTTAAAAGACTGAGAGAATCGAAATTTAAAGTACAATTGGACAAATCCGAATTTTTAAGAAAAGAAGTTCAATATTTAGGACACGTTGTAAGTAACGAAGGTATAAAATCAAACACCGATAAAATATCTGCTATGAAACACTTTCCAATCCCGACTACGAATAAGGAAATAAAATCATTTTTAGGACTAGTAGGTTATTATAGAAGATTTATAAAAGATTTTGCAAAGATTACAAAACCTTTAGCGTGATTAATAATCAGTATATAAAGATTGAACACACCAAAGAATTTGTAAATGCGTTCGAACACTGTAAACAATTATTGATTAACGCACCAATCTTACAATACCCGGATTACGAAAAACCATTTTTATTAACAACAGACGCAAGTAATTTCGCATTAGGCGCCGTCTTATCATAAGGAACGATACCGAACGATAACCCAATAGCTTACGCATCGAGAACCTTAAATGAAACCGAAACAAGATATACAACGATCGAAAAAGAATTATTAGCCATAGTATGGGCCTGTAAATATTTTAGACCCTACCTATTTGGAAGAAAATTTTATATTTATACAGATTATAGACCGCTGGTATGGTTATTTAATCTAAAGGAACCAAACTCAAAACTTGTAAGATGGAGATTAAGATTAGAAGAATTTGATTACCAAATTATTTATAAAAAAGGCACCCAAAAATTCTATTGCAGATGCACTTTCTCGAATACAATTAAATATTTATGAGAATGAATCACTAGTTAATAATCCAGGTGACTCAGATCAAAATATAGTAGATTACTTGAGAAATCTCGCTGAAAATCCTTTTCGAGATGACTCACAGGAGAATCTGCCAAGTAGCAGTAAGCAAAAGATAAAAATTCATTCAGATGTACAAATAAAACCGCCGAGAACATATGACTCAACAGCGCTTAGTAATCAAACAGCTGATGAAAATAATGGCATAAGCATCCTAGACGAACCCATTAATAATAAAACCTTGCAGTATCTTATAACACAAGTTATTCACCCTGAAATAAAAATAAAAATAGAAAGATTTGAAAAGAACGTGATTCGTCATGTGGAAATGCAAAAAAATGAAGAGATAATTAAAAATTTCTTTAGAGATTACATAAACCCAGAAAAAAGCATGTAATGTATTTTTCCATAGCAAAGAAATAATCCCATTATTTACGGATGTACATATATATAAAGAACTTTAAAAATCCAAAAATAATTCGATGTACCAAACTCTTAAGAAATATTTCAGATAAAGAAGAAAAAATTAGGCTAATTAGTCATCAACATGAGAGTAAAGCGAACCATAGAGGAATCGCAGAAACATATGAAAGATTAAAACAAACATATTATTGGCCAAAAATGAAAGAAGATATAAATCAATATATTAATCATTGTAATATTTGCCAGACTCAAAAATACAGTCGATAAAAATCTTATACTCCAATGGTAAAAACAGAAACCCCCAGCAAACCTTATGCATATTGATACATTTATTTTTGAAAATCAGAATTTCCTAACGATCTTTGATAAATCCTCAAAATATGGACATGCATATTCATATGATAAAAACGCAAAATCAGTTTGTGATAAACTTATAAATTTATTTTCATTTTTCGGATGCCCCGAAACAATAACATGTGATAATGGTGGAGAGTTCAATAATCACCTCCTGAAAGAATTATTAAAAACCCAAGAAATAAATATCCATTTTACCACGCCTAAACACAGAAATGCTGATAATGACAAAAATTCAAATTTTCAGGTAAATCAAAAACTTTATAAACGTTCCTCTCAGCGAAATAAAAATCAACCTAAATTTATTGGTCCTTATATAATTACCGAAATATTAGATTAATAAATTAATAAAGTAAAAATAAAAAATATCAAAAAACCAAAAAAAAATTGGAACTGTATACATAAAAGAATTGAAACGACTTCATGTTACAGATAGTCTGCCTACAGAGGAACCTGCCTCGAATACCACAACTTAAATGACAATCCCGGAATACTACCTTACTTATTTGGGACTGCCCAAAAGACGATCAGTCAATGGACTTTTGTACAAATTTTTTACTTAACTAACTTAATAAATGAATTATATTCTATTAATAAGAAATAAGACTGACTAAAAGGACATATGATTAATTTCACGGACTATAAAAATGAATTTTATAATACGTACTCTATTACTGACAATATAGAACAAAAAATAACTAAACAGCTTGACCAAATCTTACCCTCTAAAAATCGTGAAAAACGTGCATTAATAAATGCCCTAGGGAGCATAATTAAAAGTATAACCGGTAACCTAGATCAAGAAAACGCCGAAAAAAAATCGATGAAAATATCCATATCTTGAAACAAAATCAACAGAATATCCAAATAGCATTTGATAAGCAAATGACATTATTAAATAAATCAATCAATAATTTTCAAGAAATTACAAAAAATATCTCATAACCAAATAATTTTAGAGAAATGAGTTAATGACATTATTACAGTAATTAATAATGTTCAAATCCAAGAAACTAATCTTGGCGAATTCTTTCGGATTCAAATAGTCCTTACCCAAATAACGAACTTTTACCAAAAATATATACGATACCTTTCAAAAATTAGAAGTAGCAATTACTTTTGCCAAGTTAAATACTTTCCATAATGCTATAATAAATAATAAAGAATTTCTTAAAGAACTAAAATTATTACGAAGTCAACTAACTATAGAAAAGCTACCATTCGAACCAACTTTTGAAAATTTCCTTAAAATAGAGGAAATATTAGAAATAAAAAGTTATGTAAAAAATAACGAATTAATATTTGTTATTGAAATAACCCTTGTAGAAAAAGAAAATTAAAACATATTTCAATTATTTCCCTTACCTATACCGAATAAGAATTTTTATAAAGTAATTATTCCCAATTTTGAATATCTATTGACGAATGATAATAGATTTGGATACACTAACCAACCATGTAAAAGTATTACAAATAGTGAATATATATGTTCCCATATACATTCAGAAAATCTTATTAAAAGCACCCCATGTGAAGTGCAACTCTTAAAATATAACACCTCGAACTGTAACCCAACACTAATAAAAATCGATGACATGCAAATACATAATATAGACAAAAATATATGGATTTTGGTAACAACTAAAGAACTTATAGGAATAGAACAATGCGGAAATTCCCAAAATAATATTTTATTAAAAAGTACCTACTTATTAGAATTACAGTTTCCTTGGAACTTGAAACTGAATGATATTAACTTAAAAACCTATAAAAGTGTAAAACGCTCATTTCAAAATGTCCCAATACCAATAATTGAACTTAATTTAAGTATACCAGTGTATGAAGAAGTAAAACCGTTCAACCTAAATAAGATAAATTTCAATAAAATAAGTGGATTACAAGAACAAATTAATATACAAAAATCCGAAAATTCGAAACTATTGATTGATCCTATATATTATAATAAAACAAGTTTTTACTATACATAAAAATCAGTATTGTAATATTTATTCTAATATTGAAGTACCTACGACCTGTATATTTAAAAAGGAAAAATATTTTAAAAGAAAATAGCTCAAACGAAATAATCATTTAGGTCATAGAAACCCTTAAAATTTATATGCCCCTTTAAGGGTGAAGGAGTTACGATCCTCGTATAATCCTATAACTGCTGATGTAAGCATTAGCCATAAGTAGATAAGGAAATGTTATAAAAACCCTAAACTAAGATGATTCAACACTATTGTTCTTTCGTTTGTTGTAGACGCTGTAATCTGTATTTTCGAAAAATGTCCCAAAAATTGTCGTACGTTTCCAAAAAAAGTATTTTTTTAAGAAACAAAAAGTGTTTTTTAAAAAAGAAATTCCATCGGTACGACGTATAACTCGAATAGTTTAAATAGCTCACGTCATATGTATAGCGACATTAGCACAGGGCAGTGCCAAACAACAAATACTTTCTAAAGTTGATAATAAATCTTTGGGAATACATAATTGCTCGAAACTGAAAGAAAAAAAAATGAGGTGAGAAACGATTCGGCGGAGAAAAATTCACACTACACCGTTACTACAAAGTGCAATATCTACGAGAAGAGGAAGATGAATTCTTCAAAAAAGAAGAAAAGACAAAAACAAATCTAAACATATTTTATGGTCAGACAAGGATATCTGTTTAAACGAACTAATTAGGCTGGCAAGAATAAGTCATAATTTACCACGCGTTCACCTGACTTAACCCCTGTGGATTTTTCCATATGGGTTTACCATAAAGATCATGGGTATAGAATTACGCCAAATGACACAGAGCATCTGAAAGGAATAAATAAGACATGTTTAAATTAAAATGAAATCAAATATGCTACAAAACGTCCAGCGAAAGGAGATGGGAAAGACTAGATTATGATTCAATAATAATGGTGGACATTTTCATGAATTAAGTTAAAAAGTTGTGATATAACTTTGTAATTAATGATACATCTTGTTTTGTACTAACTATAAAGAGAAAGTTTCCTTTATTAAAAAGATATTAGACTCTGCTTCAATTGTGTAATTTTCTGATCGATTTCATTTTCATAATTTTTTAATACTGTAAGATATCTTTAAATTCAAAAAAAAAAAAAGACGAAAATTATGTCATGGATAAGGGCTAAAGCTGACAAAAAAATATAAAACCGATTAGAAATGAGAACTTCGTAGAAAACTCTTCAAACAAAATCATCCAAAATCTTCTACTAATTTAATAAGGCTAACTTGCCACCAGGGTGACTCCACCAGTTACTGATAAAAGAGAAAAAATTAAATAAAGTTGGAATTGTTTATAAAATATTATGTTTTTTTTAATTTTTTACCTTTCCGCCAAAAAATAATAAATCCAAAAAGATTATAAGCTTTCTAATTTCATTAGTTAACGGCTTTTTTAGAATAAAAAATGGCAAACTTTAAAAAAATAGAAGCAATATCTTTAAAAATTAATATTAAAGGTAAAAACGTTAAGCTATAAATTAAATTTATTAGATCATATAGGGACATAAATGAGCGATTTATACTGCGTGTACATATATAGATCGATAATATAAATAACAAAAAAATACATAACTATTCATAAAAAATACATAAATTAAATTCTAAAGTACCAAAGCTATTTACAGATTTATATTAACTACAAAGTCAAAATAAGATATCATCTACATAACAAACTAGAAAGCTAAATTCTTGAGTAGATGGCAATTAAAAAAAAAAACTGCTGCTTGGGTTTTTGTACTTTTTCCACTTGATTACTGTCATCCCAAAATAAAATTTCTTCCAGATCTTTGTTAAGTTGAACGACTTCCTGCTGTCTGAGGATATTTACATGAGTAGCCGATATTCGATCATTCAAAGGGAATGAAGAAATAGGCATACGGTAGATCGTTAATATAAATAAGAAAGAGAGTAGGAGACATTGTGGAGCTTTGGAGCACACCAGCGTTGATAGTGAAGGTATCAGAGGGAAATCCGTCGACTACCACTCATAAAGAAAGCTCTCTAAGGAAACACGAGAGCCATAAACAGAACTTAATTGCAATGATGAAGTTCTTCTCGAGATGATTCCAGAAACTATCAGTTAACATGGGAGGAAAAGACGAGCCCATTAGTAGACCATCGTTCTGTCTGTGATACTTATTATTAAATCTGTAAAAGTTGGAATGTAGGCATTTTTATAGCAAAGGTAAAATACATGCGGTAGTTCCAGGGATACTTGGAAACAACTGGTTGAAATCAAAGGTCCGTGGAGATGCGGGATGGAATGTCACCCCTATTACGTTCTGCCTGTAGTACAAGGCGACCAAAAGAACAACTTCGATGGTGGATGGCCGATCCATACTGTCTTCTACCCTCTTTCTCATTTACACTAACGATCTACAAGAAAAAACTAGGAATCGTACCTACAGCTTTGCAGATGATTGTCTGCTTATCTCTTCATTCACTTTGAATGCTTGAACATCGGCCACTCATGCAAATATCGGCAGAGAGTAGGAAATATAATATAAATCTAGAAAAGCGGAATATATTACTTTTACATGCACATACTCACACATCCTCAATAACAGAATTCCGTCACTCGCCTAAGAATCATATCGTTCAGCAATTAAGAAACCTTGGTCCATTAGACTTAAGAGATCCTAATATTTCACTATTTTGGGCAAAAGAGCCATGTCGTTTATAAGCCAAGACTTAGTTATACCAATAATACTTGCATGAATACTATTACATTCACTTTGAATGAATCGGCCACTCATGCAAATATCGGCAGAGAGTAGGAAATCATTCAACTTAACAAAGATATAAAAGAAGTCCTATCTTGGGGTGACAGTAACAAAGTGCAATTTAACGCTACAAGAACCTAGGCGGCAGTTTTTTTTTAAAAAAAGTTAACGTTGCTGAATCCAACATAGTTATGTCGGGGCACTTTATTCTTCCAGCATCATCACTCAATTTACGGGGCGTTAATTTGGGAGCAGATACGTCTTGGCACGAACATGTTGCAAGCATAGCAAAGAGAACTTTTCAAAAGCTGGGAATATTATTTCGAACCAGAAAGCTCTACACTTCACAACAATTGTTAATTCTTTACAAAGCTCAAATTCGACCAACTATGGAATACTGCTCCCATGTTTGGGGCTCCGCTCCCAAACATTCACTGCATTTATTGGAGTTTATTCAGAAGAAAGCTGTTCACCTGATGGGAGACCCGGAATTGACCAGCAACCTTGATTCATTGGAACATCGAAGAACTGTTGGCGACTTGAATCTATAATACAAATATTTTCATGAAAAGTATTCGATGAATGTAGGCCGCTTAATTCTTTCCAGAGCAGTCATGCTAGAAATACACGTCGCGCTAATACTTCACATCCGTATGAGGTTCAGCGTGTTATTCCTAGTACAATCCTTTTTTAATTAGTCTTTTATATGAAGAACCTCATCCCTTTGGAATAATTTGCCCAGGAAAGTGTTTCCCACCGAGTACAACTTACAGCGATTCAAGACCAACGCGAATCATCTTTTCCGCACACGTGTGGCTTCTGTAGGAATTTCTCTGCAGCACGTGTGCCAGGTCCATAAAAACAATTAGAATGGTGTAATGCGGAATGATTATGTTCTTAAGTTTTCTACGAGGGCTGTGGAATTTTTCACATTATATTTGAAGTTTAAATTTAAATTATTTTTGATAAAATGGTTCAGCCAAGAAAATATGCTGAAAATTTAATAAAAGGGACCACAGGACGAATAAAATTTTATTTTTTTTTTAAATTTTATGCATTCCGTTGAGTGAGAATGTAATAGCATTCATAAGAATTTTTGGTTTAGACGGGTTCAACATGCTAAAAATCTCACAATGCTGACCTAACAAAGCCTTAAGTTCTTCTATATATTTAATTCAAGGATCCTTATTTAAATTAGTAAAACTGTTATTGTTATTTAAAAATCAGAGATTTTGTCTACGTGGGATTATTTATCAATGGACCGAAACGCGTAGTCACACCAGCATGTTCGAATAGATCATTTTAGTTTTAATTAGGCATTTGAATTGTACTGAAAAACTAACAACAAGTAATACCTATTTTACTTGTTACAGAACCACTACATAAGCTTATTTTTTTTTTGGAATATTGGCATCGGAAAAGTGACCTTTTCTATTTTATCAGCCTAGAGCGTTGAAATGATGTCTTTAAGAGCAAAATAACTTGAATGTTCGTATTTTGATTTCTTATTACTTAGACATACTAATTTGTGGTTCGGCTAGTAAAACGAAATTAAGTTTTCCGACTAAACTCTCTTTAGTCTCAGTTCTCATTCAATTCAAGAATTCAGCAGACAAATTATATACACCTTTTTGCTATCGGCGTGTTATATAACATACTGGAAGGCAAGTTATCATGATCTTTTACTGATAGAAAATGCTAAAATTTTCTCTTATTATTACGCATTTCTGACCTAAAGTAATTTAAGAAGTTAAAATGCTTTTCGTTGACCAGACGCGTGGAACGTTCCTTTACTATTTTAAATATGTACAAATCACCTATAAACTTTCCATTTTCTATGAAATTATTTTTTTCTTTTACTGCTTTTATAGTTACAACTAGCAAAATATATTGAATATATATGATAACGATGCCTAATGGGGACATATTTCAAGATCTGTATATTTAATTTATTATAAAAATAAATCATATTTTCTTCCATGGTATTACCTTAAAAAATCTCCTGCCAGGATATACGTAAAATTTTTGATTAGGAATAGTTACTATACACACAAAAATTTTCTACTATTTCAAAATATGGATGGTAACTATCTTATGTGACTATCAGACGAGAAAACTGAGTCAGAGAATCAGTCATGGCTGTAGGCTAATTACAAATAGTTGAGCAGGACTAGCCCGTAGTAAGAGAAGACATTTAAAAGGAAAGCTGTCGCTTTATCTGTGCAGGCAGTACTTAAATAATAATTGTTAGAGAGTCAAATCCCACCAACGATAATTTTGCTATCGCTTACGTGCTCCACCAGGTGGTAAATAAACACAGCATAAATCTAGAAAAGCGGAAAGTATTACTTTTACATGCACATACTCACACATCCTCAGTAACACAATTCCGTCACTCGCCTAAGAATCATATCGTTCAGCAATTAAGAAACCTTGGTCCATTAGACTTAAGAGATCCTAATATTTCACTATTTTGGGCAAAAGAGCCATGCCATTTATAAGCAAAGACTTAGTTATACCAATAATACTTGCATGAATACTGGTCTCAAAATCTAGCAATTTAGTTCTTAAATCTATGATGTCCAGATATAATATTTTTAACGTTGTGGTCATAAGGTGGAAAATTAATATATAAATATTACTATTAGTTTCAACATTGATGACGTTTATGATTTTAGAACGATCATCTTTGTGTATAAAAATATTTCCATTACGTACTTAAGAAAACTGAAAACCTTTTTGCTTAGCAAAATTCGGTGTGTTTTCTTAAAGAAAGCTTTGTTTTGTGGTGTCAGATGTTCGTCTAGGTATTTGGGCTCAGTATCGCCGTGTATAAGTAAATCCTTACTGGCACTTTGTCAAATTTTGGCTTGGATAGCAGTAATTATGCCTTCCTTGATGTGCTTTGACTGAGCCTGAGAGTATCATTTTTTTTATTTTTTCTTCATTTTGTGTCGGCATACAGTATATTATCATCGATTTTGTGTGATAAACAATTAAACAACCTATTTTATGTAAAACTGTAAAAAGGTGTTCTTTAGGAGTTTCATATGCTCTGGACATTTTAATATTATTAGTTCTCTATATTTGATCCATACTGTTTTCCTTATTTATAAGGATCATTATCAATTTCTCATTTCCAGCTTTCACGTTTTTCGTTAATTTAGTGCAATCTGACAACTACTTGTTTTTTTAAATTTACTTCAAAATATGAGACCTTCTAACTAACTACAAATCGCTACAGACTCTGGAAGAAGCTTCAATACATTCAAAATACTAGCACTTGTTGAGTGGCAATCATCAGTTTGACAATAATGTGTGGCAAAGATGCATGGATGTACCAGTCCTCCGGAGATCAGCCTTACCGCGGCACGAATCAGACTTCAATTTTGCACCAGGCAAGGACCCTAATAATTTTGCTTGGTCCCAACTTAATCTAATGCTAATGCACACTACAAGAACAGAAAATAAAACTTTACAAAACCACCGCTCTGACTGCGATGGATATTATTATCACACTTGCTGCTCTTCGTAACGGCATTAGCGACGTATTCAGCTAAAAAAATTAGAAGAATTGTTACTGCTTTAGATCACTTCGATAACGAAATTTCCGGAAAAAAAGTATAAAATTGAAAAGTACTAATTAACAATTTTTTATTATATTTAGTGAAGATTCTCAGATCCAAGGAAGTTGGCTGTGTACAACCAAATCAAGGATATTTAAAACCTATTCAAGCAACGTGTACCTTAAATACCATACACTGTATTGATTACGATCAATATCACACTTCCTACTATTCAAAGATAAAATTTTTAACGTTTGGAATTAAGCCGCATACTTCTGACGAACGACACAGTTAAGGCAGATTTTGTGCAGACGTGCCATATCTTTCGCATTTTCTATCTACTTGTATCTTGTATATCTTCCGGTCGTCTACAAAACAGGAGATGACTACATTTTCAATATCTTTAATGAATAAATTAAAAACGGGTGGAACAATTACCACAAGAAGCCAATAATTCTCTATCCACTTATTTGTAGGACCACTAAATTAAAAGATTTTAAGCTTATGCATAAGAAGCTTCTGGTTATTTCTGACGAATGCCTTAGAAAAATCAGTATACTCAACATCAAATTGTACACCTGGCTCGAAGGGCCTCTAGAAATATTGCTTGTCAGGAATAATATTAATAATAATGGATTTTTTTGAGAAAAAAACATGCTATTCATCTATGACAACATTCCTGAATAGTCATGAAGAGTTTCTTGCACCTATTGAATAGAAATACTCCAAATGTAAGTTATGTTTTTATTATATTAGTTTAGAAAAATTCATAATTTCAATTACAAAACAAATATAATGCTTAGAAAAAATATAAAATCCTAAAAACACAGTAAGAATAGAATTGCTATCATGCGAAAAACCTATCTTTATTTAGATCCTCATATTGTTCATATCGACATATTATTTAGATGAAAAGCAGGCCAACTGCATTTTTCTTTTTCGTAAGCAACAGTAAAGTGACTGGTTAGTATGCAACTACCACCACTAATGTAACTCGATGGAGTTATTTGTAACTAATGGTCGCAAATTTTCTCCAAGAATAATGTGTTAATAGATACTATTAAATGTGCGTAACTTATCGCATGAAAATGTTTTGTTAATATTTGGAAATTATTAATGTCGCTAAAATTTGATTTTCGTATATATAGAAATTTCATTTTTATTTCATTCAGCAAATGTCATTATATTAAATTTATTGTTGTATTAAAAAGCAGTTCTAAAACAGGGTAAATTTAAGAAATATAGAGATATTTCAAAAAAAAAGAAGATCATGCGTCACAGACAACATAAAATAAATAATGTTTTGAGAAGCAAGCCATTAAATGAATCGTTAACACGAATTATATATTTTCTGTAAACGTCTTCGGACTTAAATGCAACTCGACGCAACTTTTTAGGTACGGCTGAAACCTTTGCATACCAATGATTGCATGATTAACTTGATGTTTAGCTGATATGAGGTAATTATATGTTTGCCATAACGATGTATTATTTTTCAGGTAACTTGTTTTTTGAAGTAGGTAAAAAATCTGCACCTAGAAAGTTGTTACCGTAATCTGTTGCTGAACGAACACCTTTTAGGGCGCTTTTTTTTTCTGGAATATTTTTTTAGTTACTTTCTATATCTATATAAGTTCATTTTAATAAAGTTGGAAATAATAATATAAATATTCTCTGGCAAGCATTGGAAAATTTGGGAAAAAAATTATTTTACATTAGTCATCTACTATAAAAGATAAAAAATCCAATCTGTAATAGATGACAGTATAAGTATTTTTCCATTTACCTGAATGGAAGTTATACAACTCGACAAAGATTCGGGGCACTGCAACCAAGTTAAAATTAATGCTTAAACTAATATAAAAGTTTTACACAACGCAAGAGCTTTTAGTTCTATATAAGGCTTAAAGTCCACCATCGGTGGAATACTGCTCTAATGTTTAGGGCTTTGCTTCCAAACATACTCGGCATTTGTTTGATTTTATTAAAAGGAGAGTAACTCGCCTTATTGAGGGCCCAAAAATCACCAGAAACCTTAACTGTTTGAAAACTAGGTGACTTCAGTTCATAGGAAGTGTTGGATGGAGGTAGCCCACTTGATGCCCTCCCAAAGCAGTGCGTGCTAGAAAATCACCTCACGCTAATACATAACTTTTGTTTAAGGTTCAGCTTATGACTCTTTTGTATGGCGAACTACGTCCCTTTGGGATAAACTATATGTCACTATGTTTTCCACCAAATACAATTATAACCAATTCAAGACCAAGGCAAATCACAACTGAAATTCATACACTACTCGTGTAGAGATTTAGGGATATCATGCAGCGCATATGCCAAAATCATGAAGAAAAAAATATATTTGAAAACACCTGCACAATCAAGTAGGACAGAAAACTTTTGGTAAAAGATAAATGATCCATTTTGTTAGCAAGTTTTGTGTTCTATATTTTCTGCACAATACTATTCCTTAGTTCTTCAGAGAACATTTAACTGTTTACATCTATCTTAATAAAAAGAAATTGAATGAAGGCTATATCCCCATTAATCAGTCGAAAAGTGGACTTTTTAAAACCACAATAAGGTAGAATAATGATTTAAAATATATATGAACTGAGACTCATCTCTTTAATGTGGTCAAGATTTTTTTCTTTTATCGACTAAAAATGTTATAAATAAAAATAAATATAAATGTACTTACTGTAAGGTAACCTTATCTAAATAAATTTTACTCAAAAATCCTATGTTAGAGAGTTATATTTGGTTTGTAACACATTATCAGTATTCTTGTCGAGTAGCCGAAAGTATATTTTAAAAGGCATAAATATAAAATATAAATCCGAGACTTTTTTGCTCTTATCCCGTTTAAGGTTTAAAGTAATAACTTTTTGGTTAAAACTCACAAAACCATTTCTCCAGCTGTGACCAAAGACACAAAAAATAACGTAAAAGGACCAAGTTTTATAATAAAGTGACATGCGAAATACTTAGGTTTTTGGTAAAAATGAGCGGACTTAAAACTTTTTTAATTAACGAAAAGAAACTTAGTTGCAGTGGCTATATTTTTTATGATGACAGATTAGGCTTAACTGCTTTGAATGTAAAGAAAATTAAATAACATTTTATAATCTACTTGCTCTAAATGAGTTGTTCTTGGGCTGTAATTGTACACGAACGCATTTGCATGGAATTAATTCTTATGTGATACTAAAAACTAAATCATAAGAAAGGGACATCGTAAACAAAGGATTTCCGCAGTGCAACGTGTTAATGTCAATAGGTTTCAGCTTATCACATTTTTTCTTCAATTGTCGTGCTCTAAGCCACGCACTTCCGCGTTACGAGTGCCGGTACAGTTCCACAGAGAGGAAATTTGTTTTTTTTAAGGCCCCAACTGCCCTCTACTTTCCTTTTAATAGTTAAATGTAGCAAGTCATAGTAAGGTCCTCTCACAATATTCGCGAGTTACGCTGTTTTACGAGACTTTATTGTGATTAATAATAAGTAATCCGTATCAGTTCTTCTAAGGATATTTTGATTAGTTACTCAAACGGTCTATGATATTTTTAGCATCCTACGGCGAATCCCCATTTCCAGTACTTCTGACTTGATCAAGGCTAATTTTTAGGGTCCATGTTTCAATACCGTACAAGAGTACTGACTAAATATAACGCTCCATATCCTCGGTTTTAAAAAAAGATCAATTACGAAAAAATATATATAGTACGATATTTAATTAGTTTCATAGTTTAAATTTTCTGTAATAATATTACAAAATATTTTAATTGGTAAACTCAATTTATTCTTTGGTAAACAACTTATTGCTGCCAAGTAAAAGTCATTAGTTCGATTCTTGCTCATCTTCATTCCCATATTTTCACTAGAAGTGCTGACTTTATCGAGGTCTATCCATACTATCACAGAACAATAAGGTACTGTTAGCATACTTTATATTATTATAACTTTGTAGGTGTTTAATTCCGTTGCGATGGTCCTGTCTATACGAACTTCAGTTTTATGGTTCTATTACAGGTTCTTGATAATAAGGACAGCCTTACTGTCAGGATTAGCTTCTATTAGTAATTCGGTGCCTTCGTAATGGCTTACTCTATCTATAGGCATACTTTGTACCTCTATTTCTTCAAACTGTGATTCCAGGTATTTCTCCTTTATTTTCTTGATCTTCGGTAAAATCAAAGACAACAGTTCCCCATTAACCAAACACTATTTTCTATGTAAATAGGATAAAACAGTATATATAGTATTCAGTACACAATGTGTACCATACTGTTAGAGCATTATTGTTATCGAGGAAATTAAAAAAAGAATTAAATCTCTTTTATGGAGAAAAAACTTTAATATATATATAAGCTAAATGGAATGGTATTGTATATATGACCCTAATGACATTTTAATATTTATAAGTCTCATACAATGTGAATATTTATTTTGTTTGTCCGAAATTACTACATGGTTTTACAAGTTGCTTTCTCTGCATTACCTTAACCAAAAAAAAAAGATTTTTCGAAATAAAAAAAGTGGATCCTATGGAAGTAACATACAATATTAGGTCCCTTATAGGCTCTATGTGTCACTTACAAGTAACTACAGATAACCACATAGGTACGAGATATAAGTAAAGTATATGGGGCAGACAAATATACTATATATAATAAAAGAACAAAAATAACAGTAACCAAAAAATTGAGTTATCATAACATCATGTGGCATATAGTTGTATTTAAAACTTAAATAACTTTACTAAAATAATCACTATAAATCAACCCTTGTTTCTGAAGTTTTGGCCATAGACAACTAATTCCTTCTTAAAAATCCTCTGATAGGACAATTCTCTGATTATTTTCTATTGGGACATAAATTCTTAATAAATTCGAAAAAAAATACGCCTAAATTTCTTATTTTCTAATTTGGCTCTATTAACTACTGCATATTTAAAATTTTATAAGATTAAAATACATGTAGCACGTAAATGAATCACACTGTTGAGCTTTCAAATTTTCTTAAAAACTAATTTTGATCGATAAATGATCACAAGAATTAAATACATCTCCAGTAAGTTTACCAATTGCAAACCTATTTTTTTGTGGCAATTTAAGCAAAACTCGATTGTGAATTAAGAGAATCTACATACGTTCATTTTATTCACTCTATGTACGTTCATGTACTTAAAAGATGTCATATATTGACACTGAATACAATTTAAAAATTTGGCAATCTTTTGTGAGGCGCAATTTAGCGATATAAATCTGAAACTTTACAAAATTTTGACAAGAACAATATTTACAAATTTTACAAATATTATTCAGAAGCAAAGCTAAGTGAAAATGCACCCATGAAATGGAAATTCCCTCGTTTTGATTTAAATTTTAACGGTAATTTTGATTCCAATTTTGCTGGTAAGTTACCGGAAACCAAAAAGTCATATTACTGGCTTAATTGACTCCTTTAAACTTAATACACAGTATATAAGAATGTTTGTCAAATTATACTGGGTTTATTCCATAAAATGTTAAAACGGAAATTATTTTCCTGCTGAAGTTATTTTTCACATAAAAGCCTTTAAGAAAAAACTTTTAAAAAGATAATTGGACCTTATATTACATCCATTATTTTATTATATCCGCTAAATAGAAATTAAAATATCTCATGCGTAAAAAGATTTATTTTTCTCTTTTATGAACTGACAAATATTCCTTTAGGACATTATAAAACTTTTAAAATGGAAATTATTGTAAAAGACGAAAAAATAAGAACTAAAAGAGAAAATAAAAGTTGATCCCAAAGGTTCATATGGTTATCGCGGATTATGAAATACGTGTTTAATATGCATAAAGTAACAATTAAGCTATAGCTATTTGGAACAAAGTTTATCTTTTTGTTTAGTAAAAGAGTTTATATACATAATAATTTTCGTAAAAATATTTACCCAATAGCAAATACAAGCTATCAAACAAATACTACATTTAATTTTACACTAGACTAGACTCTAAATCAGTAAGATCATTACAATTTAATGAATATGGTGAAATAATAATGTTGTATGTTAATTATTTTAGAAATCAAAATACTCTTTGTCGGCTGATATGAATTTTTAAGATGCTGATAATTCTAACTGATCGGAGACTTTAAATTTTGTCAATATGTATGTATGTATGCATGTTTTCTACCTTTTGTCCCCATTTTACAATATTCATGCGATTATTATCCTTCTATTTAAATCTGCCGTTCGCATTTTTCTGTCAGATTTATGTTTTGTCAAAGGTAATGTATTTTTATACTTTATGCTTGTTCGAGTCGGCATGTTAGGTTTGCTATTGTGTTCGGAAGATCTTTTCGTAATTTTCTTTGGTTTAAATTTATACTACGTCCTCTGTCCTTTCTTTCAGCTCTTTCATCATTTTCTGCAGTGCCGAGCGATCCTCCGTAATAAGCAGTTCATTGTCGGCATATTTTAATATATTTAATTTTTTGTCCTCTGGCTTATGTACCATAGTTTGCCCAGTTTAATTTTTTTTTCATCTTCAAATGTCAACGCGAAAGACTCAGGCGTCCCTTGGCCCCATTCCTCTTCAAATTGTAATTTTTCTGTTACTGAATATAGTTTTACTATCCTAGATCCGATAATACGACGATTTTGTAATTCATTTATACTTACCCACATTTTTATCGAGTTAAAGGCCTTGGCATAGACTATAAATTTTTAAAGTCCGTTTATTTGGAGTTGATAGCACACAACATTGGTTATAAGCATGTTATGAACCATAAGCTTCCGAAATTTTCCTACCAATTAGTTGCATTTTTTGTTTTAATTACCTTTCTTTTCTATTTCTATACAACAGTGCGACCTTTTTCTAAAAAATATTTTATTACATGCTTTCTAAACTTTACAATAAGCTATATAAATCAACGCATTTCAAAGTTTATTTTAATGAGTAAAGGATGAAACTAAAGAACGTATTTGTATGATAAAGACCTAAACGAGTACAATTAACAATTCTTAAGAACTAGAAATCTACAGTGTTATAAAGCTTAATGATAATAGATACCATAAAATTATTTGGAATTTTAGCAGTTATTGGAATATAATTAACCAAAGTACTTATCGGTAGGTAGGTGCCTGAGTACCTAAGTATGCAATAAAAATATTCGGTGTAAGTATAAAAAAGCAAAACCTATAATATGCTTAGTTCAAATAAGCGATGGCTTTAACTTTCAGTTTTGCCCCGGTCAAACTTGGCGGAGTCTGTAAATCTGCATTTTTCCTACGAGAAAAAACAATGATACTCAATGCCCTAGTGTATCAACAGCCAACAAGTCAAGTTCGTGAAATTGTGGAAACCTGTGCGAACATGACGGGAGTTGGATCAGCAACTATTTATATATTTCTAAAAGAAAGAAAACACGGTTCTTGCAACGAATCTCAGAATTGCAAAGGACAGAAGCCCTTAGAGGTCGATGAAGACTTTAAAAACGCAATAAGAAGAAAAGTACACCATTTTTATATTGAGATAGAAATACCTACACTACATAAAGTTTTACAAGAAATCAGAGAAGA
>JAHKBH010003644.1:0-22698 GCA_019049505.1 Pachyrhynchus sulphureomaculatus
AAATATATCCTATAACCTGGCCAGAGAACATATGTATGTTTAAAAAAAAAGCACGAAAATCGGATAAGTGGTTCTCCCAGTGATAAATGCACTAACGGACAGACAGACAGACAGAGAGACGTTACATTTATATATATTATAGATATTCTTTGCTACATGATATTGTTCCATATTTAAGGTTCAGCATGTTTAAAAAAAATCACGTAAATCGGATAAGTGGTTCTCGAGGGATAAGCGCACTAACGGTCAGACAGACAGACAGAGATACGTTGCATTTTATACATATTATAGATATAGATTATTATTATTATGACTGTTCTCGTTTTTCTTTCTCACATTTGGTCAATGTGGTTCCATGTTTGGCTGACGGGCCAAAACCCAGTCAGCACAAACGCTATTACCATTCCGTATTAAGGAATGACCTGACAATGTTACATGTTTTCAAAATCACTGACTTCTGAATATTTCTGTGTATGTCCGTGTTGAGTCCCAATTGCACTAAATGTGGTGTGAATGTTATTGGTGTAAGGCCTGTGGCTGATATAATGAGGGGGACAATGATGACTTTTTCCTGTCTCCATAGCCTTTTTATTTCCGTTGCAAGGTCTGTGTATTTGGAAATTTTTTCTGTGTATTTCGCTTGGATGTTTGTGTCGTTGGGGACAGCTATGTCAATCAGATAGGTGACTTTTCCGTTTTTGCACTGAAAAGTAATATCGGGTCTATTGGCGGAGACTGTTTTATCTGTATGGATACCGATATCCCAGTAGAGCTTGTAATCTTCATTTTCAAGTATGGATGTTGGCGTGTATTTGTAGTAGGGATCTGTGTTTTCTATGAGTCTGTATGTTGTGGCTAGTGCTTGGTGAACCACTTTGGCAGCTGAATCATGCCTGGCTGTGTACTCTGTTCCGGCCAATATTTTACATCCGCTCGTTATGTGTTCGATCGTTTCTTTCTGCTGGTGGCATTTCCTACATCTGTCCTCTGCAATAGTCGGGTCTTTGATGATATGCTTTTGGTAGTTTCTGGTTAATATGACTTTATCCTGGATGGCAAGTAAGAAGCCTTCAGTCTCAGGGAATAGCTACCCATCCCGTAACCAGGTGTATGATTTTTTTTTTATGTACGTGGTCTTGTTCTATGTGGTATCTGTGTTTTCCGTGGAGTGTTTTCTCTGACCACGTTTTCATCTTTTCCTGTTGTAATTGGGTGTGACTGTGTGTGTCTGCTGAGTGGTCTGCCCGGGCTAAGTCGAGAGGTGTGTAGTTTTTGTCTGCTTTCACTGTCGCTGTGTGGAGGCTGGTTTGCTTGCTGTGAAAGAATTTCCTAAGTGTTTGTATTTGTTTTGTGTGTAATGATCTGATGTCTATAATTCCTCTTCCTCCTGCCTTCCTCTCGATGGTAAGTCTTTCTTTGCATGCATTGGGGTGTAATTTCCTGTATTTGGTGAATTGAGATCGTATAAGGATGTGAATATTTTCTATGTCTGTTTGTGACCATTTGATGATACCAAATGAATATGTGAGTATAGGTATAGCGAACGTGTTGATGGCTTTAGTGAGATTCTTAGAGTTGAGTTTTGTTTGCAAAAGTTTCGTCAGTCTGTTTTTGAATTCGGTTCTGAGCTCTGTTTTGATGTGAGTGTGGTTGAGTTTGGTGCTTTGTTGGAAGCCTAGATATTTGTATGTTTCTTTATCGAACATGTTATCGAGCGTTTCATTGTTGATGGTTTCTGTCTCATGGTGGTGCTTCCACTGGCCTTTGTTGATGTGGAGCACTTTGCATTTACTTATACCAAATTCCATATTGACATCTAAGGTGAATATTTCTGTGATTTTGAGGAGTTCTTTCAGCTGTGTTTGTGTGGCAGCGTAGAGTTTTATGTCGTCCATATATAGGAGGTGGTTTATTTTATGTTGATTCTCTTTTTGGTGTCTGATATTGAAGCCATGCTCTGTTCTGTTTAGTATATTTGAGAGTGGATTGAGACAGAGGCAAAACCATAGAGCACTGAGCGAGTCTCCCTGAAATATACCCCGTCTGATGTACAGCTCTTCTGTTTGGATCCGTTCGGTTTGTGTTTCTAGGCGTATTTTGGTTTTCCATGTTTTCATAATTTGCGCGAGAAACTGCCTGAGGTGTTGGTTGATTTTTATAGATTTCTAGGGCCCTGATTAACCAGCTGTGGGGTATGGAGTCGAAGGCTTTTTTATAGTCTATGTAACCGATGTGAAGGTTTCTGTGTTCTTTTCTGGTTTGTCCCATAATCACGCTATCTATAATCAGCTGCTCTTTGCATCCTCGACTATTTTTCCTGCATCCCTTCTGCTCTTCTGTGAGGATATTGTTGTCTGTTAGGTGTTGTTCTATTTTCTTCGATATTGTGGCTGTGATGATCTTGTATAGGGTTGGAAGACAGGTGATAGGTCGGTAGTTTGACGGGTTGTGGTGTCTGAGCTTTTGGGTTTAACGTATGTTATTCCTTGTGTGAGGAAAGTGGGAAATGTGTGTGGTTGTAGAATGGCTTTGTTGATTTGGTGTGTGAGTGCTTCGTGTGTGGTGGTAAACTGTTTGTACCAGAAGTTTTGTATATTGTCTATTCCAGGACATTTCCAGTTGTGTGTGTGTTTGATAGTTTCTGTAATTTCTTGTGTATTAAATGTGGTATTTTCTTGTTCTGTCACATGTTTATGTTTGTCTTCTTCGGCTTTGATCCAGGGGGTGTTATTATTGTGTTGTTTGGGTTCTGACCAGATACTTTTCCAATAATCTGTGAGTTCTTGTTTGTTTGGTGGTTCAGTCACTGCTATCTGTTTGTTGTACATAGTTTTCCGGTAGAACTGTTTTTCGCTTCTTCGGAAGAGGTTGTTGGTGTCTTTCCTCTCATTTGATTCTTTGTATCTACGGAGTCTTGCGGCATATACAGATAGTTTTTGTTTCAAGGTATCGAGGATTTCTGGCAGTGTTCTGTTGGGAGACTTAGATTTTATCTTGTTTGCCCCCTGTGTGACACGTTTGGACGCGTTCCCGCTTATAAACTGGGTAAGATGTCCTAGATCTCTCCTGATGTTGTTGATTTTGTTTTCTATTCTTATTTGCCATTTGAATTTTGGTTTTGTCCTGTTGGGGTTTCCTTGTCGTTGAGGGAGTTTTTGATTATTTTGTGTTAGAGTGGTGATTGCTGCTGCGTATATTATTGTGTGAATGTCTTCGATTGTGCTTGAGTCTGTTATATACTGAGGTATTATGTGCTTGTTTAGTGTGTTGAGGATTGGTTGCGTGCTCTGTCTGAAGATTAAACGAGGGATGGGATTTCTTGTTGTGGGGTCGGTGCCTGACCATCGAGCTAGATGTGACTCCATTTTTGCTTTAAGTGTTTGTATGAGAGGTGATTCGGGGTGATGTTGTGTGGATGTCGTTGAGGGTGGCGAGTGATTCATGTTGTTGTTTGTGATATGGTGTTGCGCGGTACTCGCAATATTATTTTGCGTTATGCTCCTCCTGGGTGGTGGGTATTGTTGTGTTCGACTGGGTGGTTGTGTGTGTGAGGCTGGTTCGGAATCTGCTTTATTGTTTCTATTGTTTGGTTGGTCTGTGTTCAGTTCAACAGCCACTGTGTCCTTGATGGTTTGCAATTCGAGAGGTGTGAGACGATTGTTCTTGGTAATAACTCTTTTTTGGTCTACTACTCTCTGTTCTGAAACAAGTAATTGCAGATGTGGATATTCGGTCAAGAAAAGTCTGTGCAGTTGCTGTCTGTAGCCCGATGTTATTGTTTCGAGTTTGGTGGCGGTGTAGTAACAGCGCATCACCGTCCTATTCATCTCATCCGTCCACTTTAACCGCTGTCTTGGTTTTCCAGCCTTGGTAGTTGCATGTTGTCCTTGCAATACATACGGGCCCTGGCCTGGATTTGGTGGTTGTGCTTGTCCCGTATCTACGTCGGTTGCGCTTGGGATTGATGTTTGGTGGGTCCAAGCGGCGAGTGATTCTCTTCTCAGTGATTTCTTTGTCAGGTTTTGTGTTTTCATTACAGCAACGCATGGCGTGTTCGTTGATTCCTGTGGTGCAACTCATGCGCTGCTGTGATTTTCCCGCCTTGGTGGGTGTCGGCTTAGTCGCCAACACAACACTTTTGGCAGGTCCATTTTCGGTTGCCTGGTCTTCATCGTTTTGGTCGAGCTGCCATTTCCCGCGACGTCCTCGACCGTTACGTCGCTCGCCCGATGCTTCTTTTATTGGTCTGTTGTTCTCTGGAATGTTTTCAGTGTTTTGTGGTGTCAGAAGCTCAAAGTGTCCCGACATTGGGTTGCCTGTTAGTAGAAGGTAAATGGTTTTGTTGTATTTTCCCGTGCTTATTATTGTTGGTCTGTCCGTAAAAGTTATTTTTGTATGTCTTGTTCTTCGTTGTTTTGAGAAGATATGAAAGTTGCTATTTTGTGTTTCCGAGAGGGCAAGTATCTCTAGGCTCGTTCCATAGGTGCCATTTTTCCGCATATAATTATAATAGTTATTGAAGTCTTTTATATCGTCGACTTCAATTAATGAAAATGTGTGAAGTTCCGACCAGTTTTGTTGTAAATATCTTAGAGCAACCTCTCGGAGTTTCTCATGATGGTTCTGGTGGCCATATAAGTATAAGCTAACTGCACGGAAAAGGCAATTTCCATCACCTACAATGTCGGATCTGGTAAAACTATCGGGAGTAGTTTCGACTGAGGCGGTTGTTTGGTTCGTCTGTAGTTGTTGTTGTGGTGTTGCTGTAGCTGTTTGTACGACAGGGGTCCGCCTCCGCAACACCCTTCCATTTTCATTATTATAATTATTATTGTTTAACATAGTATTCCCACGAGTATCCTAGGAAAGAAAGGTCGACTGCGGCAGAGCCTGGATGCCACAGCAAGGCTACTTACTCCCGGAGGGCGCCCGGTATCCGGGGGAACCGTTCGCGACTCATAAACGCTGGGCCATTCATCTTCTCGGCACGGTAAACACCTTAAGATTGCGTTTTTATTACACATAATCTGGACAACACAAGACAGCACAACATGACTCAGGTACCTCGGGATCGTCAATGCCCGTACTAGGAGAATCCTGGGATTCCCCTAGCCCCTGATGGTTATTATTATTATTACAAAAGTTCTTCTTTCTCACATTTGGTCAATGTGGTTCCATGTTTGGCTGACGGGCGAAAACCAAGTCAGCACAAACGCATTACCATTGTGTATTAAGGAATGACCTGACAATGTTACATGTTTTCAAAATCACTGACTTCTGAATGTTTTTGTGTATGTTTGTGTTGAGTCCTAATTGTACTAAGTGTGGTGTGAATGTTGTTGGTGTAAGGCCTGTGGCTGATATAATGAGGGGGACAATGATGACTTTTTCTTGTTTCCATAGCCTTTTTATTTCCGTTGCAAGATCTGTGTATTTGGAAATTTTCTCTGTGTATTTCGTTTGGATGTTTGTGTCGTTGGGGACAGCTATGTCAATTAGATAGCTGACTTTTTCTTTTTTGCACTGAAAAGTAATATCGGGTCTATTGGCGGAGACTGTTTTATCTGTATGGATACCGATGTCCCAGTAGAGCTTGTAATCTTCATTTTCAAGTATGGATGTTGGCGTGTATTTGTAGTAGGGATCTATGTTTTCTATGAGTTTGTATGTTGTGGCCAGTGCTTGGTGAACTACTTTGGCAGCTGAATCATGCCTGGCTGTGTACTCTGTTCCGGCCAATATTTTACATCCGCTCGTTATGTGTTCGATCGTTTCTTTCTGCTGGTGGCATTTCCTACATCTGTCTCTGCAATAGTCGGGTCTTTGATGATATGTTTTTGGTAGTTTCTGGTTAATATGACTTTATCCTGGATGGCAAGTAAGAAGCCTTCAGTCTCAGGGAATAGCTGCCCATCCTGTAACCAGGTGTATGATTGTTTTTTATTTACGTGGTCTTGTTCTATGTGGTATCTGTGTTTTCCGTGGAGTGTTTTCTCTGACCACGTTTTCATCTTTTCCTGTTGTAATTGGGTGTGACTGTGTGTGTCTGCTGAGTGGTCTGCCCGGGCTAAGTCGAGAGGTGTGTAGTTTTTGTCTGCTTTCACTGTCGCTGTGTGGAGGCTGGTTTGCTTGCTGTGAAAGAATTTCCTAAGTGTTTGTATTTGTTTTGTGTGTAATGATCTGATGTCTATAATTCCTCTTCCTCCTGCCTTCCTCTCGATGGTAAGTCTTTCTTTGCATGCGTTGGGGTGTAATTTCCTGTATTTGGTGAATTGAGATCGTATAAGGATGTGAATATTTTCTATGTCTGTTTGTGACCATTTGATGATACCAAATGAATATGTGAGTACAGGTATAGCGAACGTGTTGATGGCTTTAGTGAGATTCTTAGAGTTGAGTTTTGTTTGCAAAAGTTTCGTCAGTCTGTTTTTGAATTCGGTTCTGAGCTCTGTTTTGATGTGAGTGTGGTTGAGTTTGGTGCTTTGTTGGAAGCCTAGATATTTGTATGTTTCTTTGTCGAACATGTTATCGAGTGTTTCATTGTTAATGGTTTCTGTCTCATGGTGGCACTTCCATTGGCCTTTGTTGATGTGGAGCACTTTGCATTTACTTATACCAAATTCCATATTGACATCTAAGGTGAATATTTCTGTGGTTTTGAGGAGTTCTTTCAGCTGTGTTTGTGTGGCAGCGTAGAGTTTTATGTCGTCCATATATAGGAGGTGGTTTATTTTATGTTGGTTCACTTTTTGGTGTCTGATATTGAAGCCATGCTCTGTTCTGTTTAGTATATTTGAGAGTGGATTGAGGCAGAGGCAAAACCATAGAGCGCTGAGCGAGTCTCCCTGAAATATACCCCGTCTGATGTACAGCTCTTCTGTTTCGATGCGTTCGGTTTGTGTTTCTAGGCGTATTTTGGTTTTCCATGTTTTCATAATTTGCGCGAGAAACTGCCTGAGTTGTTGGTTGATTTTATAGATTTCTAGGGCTCTGATTAACCAGCTGTGGGGTATGAAGTCGAAGGCTTTTTTTATAGTCTATGTAACCGATGTGAATGTTTCTGTGTGTTCTTTTCTGGTTTGTCCCATAATCACGCTATCTATGATCAGCTGCTCTTTGCATCCTCGACTATTTTTCCTGCATCCCTTCTGCTCTTCTGTGATAATATTGTTGTCTGTTAGGTGTTGTTCTATTTTCTTGGAAATTGCGGCTGTGATGATCTTGTATAGGGTTGGAAGACAGGTGATAGGTCGGTAGTTTGACGGGTTTGTGGTGTCTGAGCTTTTGGGTTTAACGTATGTTATTCCTTGTGTAAGGAAAGTGGGAAGTGTGTGTGGTTGTAGAATGGCTTTGTTGATTTGGTGTGTGAGTGCTTCGTGTGTGGTGGTAAACTGTTTGTACCAGAAGTTTTGTATATTGTCTATTCCAGGACATTTCCAGTTGTGTGTGTGTTTGATTGTTTCTGTAATTTCTTCTGTAGTTAGTGTGGAATTTTCTTGTTCTGTCACACGTTTGTGTTTATCTTCTTCGGCTTTGATCCAGGGGGTGTTATTATTATGTAGTTTGGGTTCTGACCAGACAGTTTTCCAATAATCTGCGATTTCTTGTTTGTTTGGTGGTTTAGTTACTACTGTCTGCTCGTTGTACATAGTTTTTCGGTAGAACTGTTTTTCGCTTCTTCGGAAGAGGTTGTTGGTGTCTTTCCTCTCGTTTGATTCTTTGTATCTACGGAGTCTTGCAGCATATACGGATAGTTTTTTGTTTCAAAGTATCAACGATTTCTGGCAGTGTTCGCTTGAGAGATTTAGATATTATCTTGTCTACACCCTGTGTGACACGTTTGGACGCGTTCCCGTTCATAAACTGGGTAAGGTGTCCCAGATCTCTTCTGATGTTGTTGATTTTGTTTTCTAGTCTTATTTGCCATTTAAATTTAGGTTTTCTGCTGTTGGGGTCTCTTTGTCGTTGCGGGAGTTTTTGATTATTTTGTGTTATAGTGGTGATTGCTGCTGCATATATTATTGTGTGAATGTCTTCGATCGTGCTTAAGTCTGTTATGTACTGTGGTATTATGTGCTTGTTTATTGTGTTGAGGATTATTTGTGTGCTCTGTTTGAAAATTAAACGAGGGATGGGATTTCTTGTTGTAGGATCGGTGCCTGACCATCGAGCTAGATGTGACTGCATTTCTGCTTTGAGTGTTTGTATGAGAGGTGATTCGGAGTGATGTTGTGTAGATGTTGTTGAGGGTGGTGAGTCATTCATTTTATCGTCTGTGATATGGTGTCGTGTGGTGCTTGCTATTTGCTTTGAAATATTATTTTGAGTTATGCTCCTGCTGGGTGGTGGGTCTTGTTGTTTTCGACTGGGTGGTTGTGTGTGTGAGATTGGTTCGGTATCTGCTCTACTGTTTCTATTGTTTGTTGGTCTGTGTTCAGTTCAGCAGCTACTTGGTCTGTGTTCAGTTCAGCAGCTACTGTGTCTTTGATGGTCTGCAATTCGAAAGGTGTGAGGCGATTGTTCTTGGTAATAACTCTTTTTTGGTCTATTACTCTCTGTTCTGTAACAAGTAATTGCAGATGTGGATATTCGGTCAAGAAAAGTCTGTGTAGTTCCAGTCTGTAGCCTGATGTCACTGTTTCTAGTTTGGTGGCGGTGTAGTAACAGCGCATCACTGTTCTATTCATTTCATCTGTCCACTTTAACCGCTGTCTTGGTTTGCCAGCCTTGGTAGTTGCATGTTGTCCTTGCAAAACATACGCGGTTTGGCCTGGCGTTGGTGGTTTGTATTTGTCCCGCATCTACGTCGGTTGCGCTTGGGATTGGTGGTGGTGGGTCCAAGCGGCGAGTGATTCTCTTGTCAGTGATTTCTTTTTCAGGTGTGATTTCATTACAGCAACGCATGGCGTGTTCATTGATTCCTGTGGTGCAACTCATGCGTTGCTGTGACTTTCCCGCCTTGGTGGGTGTCGGCTTACTCGCCGGCACAACACTTTTGGCAGGTCCATTTTCGGTTGCCCGGTCTTCATCGTTTTGGTCGAGCTGCCATTTCCCGCGACGTCCTCGACCGTTACGTCGCTCGCCCGATGCTTCTTTTATTGGTCTGCTGTTGTCTGGAATGTTCTCAATGTTTTGTGGTGTCAGAAGCTCAAAGTGTCCCGACATTGTGTTGCCTGTTAGTAGAAGGTAAATAGTTTTGTTGTATTTTCCCGTGCTTATTATTGTTGGTCTGTCCGTAAAAGTTATTTTTGTATGTCTTGTTCTTCGTTGTTTTGAGAAGATATGAAAGTTGCTATTTTGTGTTTCCGAGAGGGCAAGTATCTCTAGGCTCGTTCCATAGGTGCCATTTTTCCTCATATAATTATAGTAGTTATTGAAGTCTTTTATATCGTCGACTTCAATTAATGAAAATGTGTGAAGTTCCGACCAGTTTTGTTGTAAATATCTTAGAGCAACCTCTCGGAGTTTCTCATGATGGTTTTGGTGGCCATACAAGTGTAAGCTAACTGCACGGAAAAGGCAGTTTCCATCACCTACAATGTCGGATCTGGTAAAACTATCGGGAGTAGTTTCGGCTGAGGCGGTTGTTTGGGTCGTCTGTGGTTGTTGTTGTTGTGGTGTTGCTATAGCTGTTTGTACGACCGGGGTCCGCCTCCGCAACACCCTTCCATTATCATTACTATAATTATTATTCTTTGACATAGTATTCCCACGAGTATCCTAGGAAAGAGGGGTCGACTGCGGCAGAGCCTGGATGCCACAGCAAGGCTACTTACTCCCGGAGGGCGCCCGGTATCCGGGGGAACCGTTCGCGACTCATAAACGCTGAGC
Source organism: Pachyrhynchus sulphureomaculatus (assembly GCA_019049505.1). Classification (NCBI taxonomy): domain Eukaryota; kingdom Metazoa; phylum Arthropoda; class Insecta; order Coleoptera; family Curculionidae; genus Pachyrhynchus; species Pachyrhynchus sulphureomaculatus. The sequence continues at coordinate 9,832 of JAHKBH010003644.1, forward strand.
CATTCATCTTCTCGGCACGGTAAACACCTTAAGATTGCGTTTTTGTTACACATAATCTGGACAACACAAGACAGCACAACATGACTCAGGTACCTCGGGATCGTCAATGCCCGTACTAGGAGAATCCTGGGATTCCCCTAGCCCCTGAGGGGTTATTATTATTATGACTGTTCTCGTTTTTCTTTCTCACATTTGGTCAATGTGGTTCCATGTTTGGCTGACGGGCGGAAACCAAGTCAGCACAAACGCATTATCATTGTGTATTAAGGAATGACCTGACAATGTTACATGTTTTCAAAATCACTGACTTCTGAATGTTTTTGTGTATGTTTGTTTTGAGTCCTAATTGTACTAAGTGTGGTGTGAATGTTGTTGGTGTAAGGCCTGTGGCTGATATAATGAGGGGGACAATGATGACTTTTTCTTGTTTCCATAGCCTTTTTATTTCCGTTGCAAGGTCTGTGTATTTGGAAATTTTTTCTGTGTATTTCGTTTGGATGTTTGTGTCGTTGGGGACAGCTATGTCAATTAGATAGGTGACTTTTTCTTTTTTGCACTGAAAAGTAATATCGGGTCTATTGGCGGAGACTGTTTTATCTGTATGGATACTGATGTCCCAGTAGAGTTTGTAATCTTTATTTTCAAGTACGGATGTTGGTGTATATTTGTAGTAGGGATCTGTGTTTTCTATGAGCTTGTATGTGGTGGCTAGTGCTTGGTGAACTACTTTTGCCGCTGAGTCATGTCTGGCTGTGTATTCCGTTCCGGCTAATATTTTACATCCGCTTGTTATGTGTTCGATCGTTTCTTTCTGTTGGTGGCATTTTCTGCATCTGTCTTCTGTAATAGTTGGGTCTTTGATAATATGCTTTTGGTAGTTTCTGGTTAATATGACTTTATCCTGGATGGCAAGTAAGAAGCCTTCTGTTTCTGGGAATAGCTGCCCATCCCGTAACCAGGTGTATGATTGTTTTTTATTTACGTGGTCTTGCTCTATGTGGTATCTGTGTTTTCCGTGAAGTGTTTTTTCTGACCACGTTTTCATCTTTTCCTGTTGTAATTGGATGTGACTGTGTGTATCTGCTGGGTGGTCTACCCGGGATAAGTCGAGTGGGGTATAGTTTTTGTCTGCTTTGACTGTTGCTGTGTGGAGGCTGGTTTGCTTGGTGTGAAAGAATTTCCTAAGTGCTTGTATTTGTTTTGTGTGTAATGATCTGATGTCTATAATTCCTCTTCCTCCTGCCTTCCTCTCGATGGTAAGTCTTTCTTTGCATGCGTTGGGATGTAATTTCCTGTATTTGGTGAATTGAGACCGTATAAGGATGTGAATATTTTCTAAGTCTGTTTGTGACCATTTGATGATACCAAATGAATATGTGAGTATAGGTATAGCGAACGTGTTGATGGCTTTAGTGAGATATTTGGAGTTGAGTTTTGTTTGTAAAAGTTTCGTCAGTCTGTTCTTGAATTCGGTTCTGAGCTCTGTTTTGATGTGAGTATGGTTGAGTTTGGTGCTTTGTTGAAAGCCTAGATATTTGTATGTTTCTTTGTCAAACATGTTATCGAGTGTTTCATTGTTGATGGTTTCTGTCTCATGGTGGTACTTCCATTGGCCTTTGTTGATATGGAGCACTTTGCATTTACTTATACCAAATTCCATATTGACATCCAAGGTGAATATTTCTGTGATTTTGAGGAGCTCTTTCAGCTGTGCTTTTTGTGGCAGCGTAGAGTTTTATGTCATCCATATATAGGAGGTGGTTTATTTTATGTTGATTCCCTTTTTGGTGTCTGATATTGAAGCCATGCTCTGTTCTGTTTAGTATATTTGAGAGTGGATTGAGACAGAGGCAAAACCATAGAGCGCTGAGCGAGTCTCCCTGAAATATACCCCGTCTGATGTACAGCTCTTCTGTTTGGATGCGTTCGGTTTGTGTTTCTAGGCGTATTTTGGTTTTCCATGTTTTCATAATTTGCGCTAGAAATTGCCTGAGGTGTTGGTTGATTTTATAGATTTCTAGGGCTCTGATTAACCAGCTGTGGGGTATGGAGTCGAAGGCTTTTTTATAGTCTATGTAACCGATGTGAAGGTTTCTGTGTTCTTTTCTGGTTTGTCCCATAATCACGCTATCTATGATCAGCTGCTCTTTGCATCCTCGACTATTTTTCCTGCATCCCTTCTGCTCTTCTGTGATAATATTGTTGTCTGTTAGGTGTTGTTCTATTTTCTTGGAAATTGCGGCTGTGATGATCTTGTATAGGGTTGGAAGACAGGTGATAGGTCGGTAGTTTGACGGGTTTGTGGTGTCTGAGCTTTTGGGTTTAACGTATGTTATTCCTTGTGTAAGGAAAGTGGGAAATGTGTGTGGTTGTAGAATGGCTTTGTTGATTTGGTGTGTGAGTGCTTCGTGTGTGGTGGTAAACTGTTTGTACCAGAAGTTTTGTATATTGTCTATTCCAGGACATTTCCAGTTGTGTGTGTGTTTGATTGTTTCTGTAATTTCTTCTGTAGTTAGTGTGGAATTTTCTTGTTCTGTCACACGTTTGTGTTTATCTTCTTCGGCTTTGATCCAGGAGGTGTTATTATTATGTAGTTTGGGTTCTGACCAGACAGTTTTCCAATAATCTGCGAGTTCTTGTTTATTTGGTGGTTCAGTTACTGCTCTCTGCTCGTTGTACATAGTTTTTCGGTAGAACTGTTTTTCGCTTCTTCGGAAGAGGTTGTTGGTGTCTTTCCTCTCGTTTGATTCTTTGTATCTACGGAGTCTTGCAGCATATACGGATAGTTTTTGTTTCAAAGTATCAACGATTTCTGGCAGTGTTCGGTTGAGAGATTTAGATTTGATCTTGTCTACACCCTGTGTGACACGTTTGGATGCGTTCCCGTTCATAAACTGGGTAAGGTGTCCCAGATCTCTTCTGATGTTGTTGATCTTGTTTTCTATTCTTATTTGCCATTTAAATTTGGGTTTTCTGCTGTTGGGGTCTCTTTGTCGTTGCGGGAGTTTTTGATTATTTTGTGTTATAGTGGTGATTGCTGCTGCATATATTATTGTGTGGATGTCTTCGATCGTGCTTAAGTCTGTTATGTACTGTGGTATTATGTGCTTGTTTATTGTGTTGAGGATCATTTGAGTGCTCTGTTTGAAAATTAAACGAGGGATGGGATTTCTTGTTGTAGGGTCGGTGCCTGACCATTGAGCTAGATGTGACTGCATTTCTGCTTTGAGTGTTTGTATGAGAGGTGATTCGGGGTGATGTTGTATAGATGTTGTTGAGTGTCGTGTGGTGCTTGCTATTTGCTCTGAAATATTATTTTGAGTTATGCTCCTGCTGGGTGGTGGGTCTTGTTGTTTTCGACTGGGTGGTTGTGTGTGTGAGATTGGTTCGGTATCTGCTCTACTGTTTCTATTGTTTAGTTGGTCTGTGTTCAGTTCAGCAGCTACTTGGTCTGCGTTAAGTTCAGCAGCTACTGTATCTTTGATGGTTTGCAATTCGAAAGGTGTGAGGCGATTGTTCTTGGTAATAACTCTTTTTTGGTCTATTACTCTCTGTTCTGTAACAAGTAATTGCAGACGTGGATATTCGGTCAGGAAAAGTCTGTGTAGTTCCAGTCTGTAGCCTGATGTCACTGTTTCTAGTTTGGTGGCGGTGTAGTAACAGCGCATCACTGTTTTATTCATTTCATCTGTCCACTTTAACCGCTGTCTTGGTTTGCCAGCCTTGGTAGTTGCATGTTGTCCTTGCAAAACATACGCGGTTTGGCCTGGCTTTGGTGGTTGTATTTGTCCCGCATTTACGTCGATTGCGCTTGAGATTGGTGGTGGTGGGTCCAAGCGGCGAGTGATTCTCCTGTCAGTGATTTCTTTGTCAGGTGTGATTTCATTACAGCAACGCATGGCGTGTTCATTGATTCCTGTGGTGCAACTCATGCGTTGCTGTGACTTTCCCGCCTTGGTGGGTGTCGGCTTACTCGCCGGCACAACACTTTGGGCAGGTCCATTTTCGGTTGCCTGGTCTTCATCGCTTTGGTCGAGCTGCCATTTCCCGCGACGTCCTCGACCGTTACGTCGCTCGCCCGATGCTTCTTTTATTGGTCTGCTGTTGTCTGGAATGTTCTCAATGTTTTGTGGTGTCAGAAGCTCAAAGTGTCCCGACATTGGGTTGCCTGTTAGTAGAAGGTAAATAGTTTTGTTGTATTTTCCCGTGCTTATTATTGTTGGCCTGTCCGTAAAAGTTATTTTTGTATGTCTTGTTCTTCGTTGTTTTGAGAAGATATGAAAGTTGCTATTTTGTGTTTCCGAGAGGGCAAGTATCTCTAGGCTCGTTCCATAGGTGCCATTTTTCCTCATATAATTATAGTAGTTATTGAAGTCTTTTATATCGTTGACTTCAATTAATGAAAATGTGTGAAGTTCCTACCAGTTTTGTTGTAAATATCTTAGAGCAACCTCTCGGAGTTTCTCATGATGGTTTTGGTGGCCATACAAGTGTAAGCTAACTGCACGAAAAAGGCAATTTCCATCACCTACAATGTCGGATCTGGTAAAACTATCGGAGTAGTTTCGGCTGAGGCGGTTGTTTGGGTCGTCTGTGGTTGTTGTTGTTGTGGTGTTGCTATAGCTGTTTGTACGACCGGGGTCCGCCTCCGCAACACCCTTCCATTATCATTACTATAATTATTATTCTTTGACATACAATTCCCACGAGTATCCCAGGAAAGAGGGGTCGACTGCGGCAGAGCCTGGATGCCACAGCAAGGCTACTTACTCCCGGAGGGCGCCCGGTATCCGGGGGAACCGTTCGCGACTCATAAACGCTGAGCCATTCATCTTCTCGGCACGGTAAACACCTTAAGATTGCGTTTTTGTCACACATAATCTGGACAACACAAGACAGCACAACATGACTCAGGTACCTCGGGATCGTCAATGCCCGTACTAGGAGAATCCTGGGATTCCCCTAGCCCCTGAGGGATTATTATTATTATTATTATTATTATTATTATTATTATATATAACCTGGCCAAAGAATATATGTATGAATTTAAAAAAAGACACGTAAAACGGAAGTCTGTCCATTAGTGCGTTACTAATGGACAGACAGACAGACAGAGAGACTTTCCATTTTATATATATTATAGATTATAGATATTCTCTGCTACATAATATTGTTCCATATTTAATGGTTTAGGCTGTGCTTGCAACGGAACGCGTTAGCGGCAAACTTTTTTCCGACTTCATTCACTATCTTACGTCACTGCTCATTCCTTATGCTACCTATCTTAATAAAATATAGCCTATAACCTGTTCAGAGAACATATGTATGTTTTAAAAAAAAAATACGTAAATCGGATAAGTGGTTCTCCAGTGATAAGCGCACTAACGGACAGACAGACAGACAGACAGAGAGACGTTGCATTTTATATATATTATAGATGTACCAAATTTTCCCTATTTTGAAATTTAATTGATGTCATATTGTGAGAGAACTGGGGGTAATACAAAAAAACTGATACCGGATACGGTTTCAGCACCCAAAAATACATAACACTTAGATGTATTAGCTTAAAAAGTTTTTACAAATATTTTTTTTTTGTTGGCCAGTGTAATTAAACATAATTTTTTTTTGGTCCAATATTGCATACTAAAGTTTGAAACACCGTACTTTTATTATTTTTGAAAAAAAAAACTCCGTCGACAATTTTTAACTACTACACTACAAGATTACAAGATTAATGTTTATTTTTGCCCATTCCTGGTCCTTTTCAGCAGGTCGTTAATGTAAATAAGGAAGAGAGAAGGAGACCGTATGGAGCCTTGGGGCACATTGACGTTGATAGTGAACGTGTTACAAAGAAATTCGTCGACTCCCACTCCTAAAGGATGCATTTTGAGGAAACACGGGAGCAATAAATTTAATTTTTCAGATACACCATAAGAATGCAAAGTGTTCAACTGCCTTGTTCGAAACATGTGATATATCATTTAAAAGATCTCCTGTTGATCTTTGCTTAAGGAAGCCATAGCGATGGTCGCTAATAATATTTAATCCTTCAAGATATTTTAGAAGATGCAGAAAGCGGTGCGACTAGTCAGTAATTGTTTGGCAAAGTCTTCTTGCCTTTTTTGGATATCTGATAAACTGTAACGCATTTCCAGCCTGAAGGAAATATTTCCTTTCTGTAGGATAGGTTGAAAAATCTACAGAAAACTGGTGTTAGTTTTCTTGCACATTTCTTGAGTACTATGGCAGACATTCCGTCAGCGCGCCAGAAGCTTTTTTGGTGCCTGGCTTCATTAAATTACGTTTCTTGATACGCTGTCTGACGATAATATCATCATCCTTAACTACACTATGGGAATAGTTGGTGGTGTTTTTCCTTGGAAATCGGCAATTGAACAACCATCGTATATAGATGTGTTATGGGGATATATAATAACGTTATAATATGTCGAGTGTATCTCTCCAAATTATTTTTATTATTAGTCCTAGGATAAGAAGTAATTTAAAATAATGAAAAGTAACATTTTTAGATATACTTGAGCATAAATAATTCAAAATAATAAGAAAAAATAACATTTTTAAATTCCTCTCTTCTCACAACCCTGAAAATGACATACGACACGAGATATTCGAAGTAACACCCTTTCCTATCCGTTTTAATCCCTTACACGTTCGACTATAAATAAGTATGCTAAAAATTGTTCATTACATAGGCTAAAAACCAAAAAAAATTCTCACAATGTTATTGGGAACTTACAAAATTTATCAGTCCCACCCCCCTTCTCTAAAGTAAAGTGGCCCAAAAACTAGAGGCTCCATTCCTAGATTAAGTATTACATGTGTACCAAATTTAAGCTCTAAAGCGACTGAATAATGGAAAGTCAGCTGGACTGGATAACGTTCATGGAGAGATACTAAAATTTATCAATGATAAAGGCATTGCCGCTTTAACTAGGCTGTGTAACCGAATTTACGAAAGTGGAGACATTCCAAAGGACAGGCTGCTGAAGTCATATTTTTTTACCCTTCCCAAGAAGTCTAACGCAAAGAAGTCTAAAAACGGCTAATCTACTACATCATGCTCGAAACCCTTTCTCAAAATATTGCTAAAACATATTTAGCGGCAATGTGATAAACATATCTTGGCTTCGGTACTTGTGACGCACCAGATTCTGGTTCAGAGTTGTCTAGACATGAACCGAAACATATATGCATGCTTTATTCTATAATCTCTATTAAATTGTTTCTGTACTGATGGAATAGTCAGAATTATCTGAACTACTGATCAAGCGTGGAGTAAAACAGGGCTGTGTACTTTCACCAGTCTTATTGAAATTATATTTCTAGAGAATTATGACTAGATTACAAGAACAAGTAGCTGAACGCATAGTGATTAATAGTGAGCTTGTGAACAATCTGCGGATACGCGGATGATACCCTTGGCGGCGACAGAGGAAGATCTACAGGTGCTGCTGAACCATATTAATGAAGCCAATAGCAACGAAGGGATCCAGATAAGTATGATGAAAATTAAGGCAATAACCATCAACAAAAATAATGATGTTTCCGTCCAAATTACCCTAAATAGTGAACAGATAGAGCAATGTAAAAGTTTCAAGTATCTGGGATGTATGGTAAACGAAAATTGGATAGGAGCCAACAAAATCGCAGCCACATTGTACAAATTAAAGGCGTATTTATAAAAATGTAGAAAGTTCTTGCATGTCCAAACTAAAAATTGGACCTGCGCTTAAGAATGGTTCGCTGCTACATATGGCCTATTATGCTCTATGGGTATGGAAAGACGAACGCTCACATAAACACAAGAAAGAAAAAATCAATGCTTTCAGAATGCTTGTGTCTCGTAGAATGATTCGTATTTCTTGGGGAGACCATGTCGCGAACGTTCACGTTCTTGGACGTATAAACATAAATACTAAGTTGCTCCTAGCAGTGAAACGGGAGAAACTGTTGTATTTCAATCACATCATGAGAAATAACGTCTCCTATATCTTTTTCCAAAGGAAAATGAAAGAACGCAGAACTCCAGGTCACCGGAGGACATCGTGGTTGAAAAAGCTACATCAGTGGCTTGGCAAGAGTACCAGATCACTCTTCGGAGCAGCCTTTTCCCAAAGCCCAAATCGCCATAACCATGATTGGAAACATATTTCTGAAAGCACTGAAAAATTTTAATGATAGGAATGTTCTAAAGAAAAACCATAATAATAATAAATACATAGTAGATCTATCCGTTATCCTAAAAGTATATGAGCATATATATATATATATATATATATATATATATATATAATACCCTATATATATATATATATATATATATATATATATATGTATATACTTTGGCTGTTAGATTAATATCTTTAACTACAACCATTTTTAATTTACGACCATTTCTGACCAAAAAGCGGTTTTTTTTTAAAACCTGATCATAACTTGGAAACGATATCCTAATATCAACAAAGTACATAAAAATTCAAACTCAGCAGGTCAAAGAACGTAAGAAAAAAATGTACCTGGACGTTTAATTTGACTAAAAGATATAAAACTGGACAAAAAATAGACAAAAATGGCCATTGTACAAAAGAGGAAAACGTAATCAGGATTCACGAGGAATAATTTCAATAAATCGCATGAATAAACTTATAAAACAGTACATTATATACTGATTTTTGACGCTTTTTAGGGCAATTTAGCAAGTGTTTCCATATTAAGCTGTAAAAAAAAAACGTTCTTAAAAAAGTCGTGTTTCAGCCGTGAATAATTGTTTCTGGGGCCCAAGGGTCGACTAAATCGAAACTAATGAATGTTACCTCCAAAAAAAATACTCTCTTTTTTGAACCGCTAACATATCAACAATTTACGGAATTTTTTTTTTTGTTTCAAGAATATTGAATATTTACTTTATAATAATTTTCTTTTTTCCACGATCCCATAATGCCTTATATTTTGTATAATGTATTAAGTTGAAATAATAACAACTAAAATAATTACGTGCGTTTCCTTTTCAGTAACTTAATCGTTTTTAATGCACTGTGTCAAAAATTCGTGAGTAGAAAGTTTTAATTTAATATGTCGGGCGTGAAAATATTTAAATAAATTTACTTACGAAAAATTTGCTACTTCTTGTAAACAATACCTTTCTTTTCACTCTTTTCTTAATTGAGAACTCTGTACTCCCTTCAGAAAACATAAAAAATAGCACTACTAGTAAAATAATTATTTTGGCCAAATTTGACATTTTTTTATTAAGAAATGTATACGATAAAAACAATTTGGCTCAATCTCTCTCCCTTTTATGAGACCATGACTAGAGTTTTTGTTTTGTTTGCTTTTTTAAAACGGTTTTAAAAGCGATAAATTGATACAATAAATACGTACAACAATGGAAAAAAGATGAAAATACAAAATAAATATTTGTTTTTAATTTTTAGGCTTATTTCTTATTTATTATTGTGCAATAGGTAAAGGCAGGATTTTGCTCTCATGGAGAGGGGCCGTTGACACATTTGAATCGAACAATGCAAGCTCACATTCCTTTTTTCTAAAACAGGCCAAAAACTGCAAGCCTTGGTTCGACTGAAGATGAAAAGGAGCTGTTGCTTCTAAACATCTAGCCGCCTGACAATGGCGTGAAAATCCTAACGTCATAAATCATAACATGATTGGAACAGATGCAAAGATATTATCGAGGAAACCAAGGAGGCACACAATCACCGAATTAAAAACAAACTTCTAGCCCGCTCCAACAATTCCAGATCCTTTTGGCCAATCGCTAACGACATTAATCAAAATTTTCACACTACTTACACAGCCAGATAATATTATTGCAACACCTGTTGAGAAAGCCAACTTGTTGGCTTAACTCTGTTTCACATTCTACTGTCAATTTCCACAAAAAAAAGTCAAGGATGTCCGGTATTGTCTTCAGACAGCCTATCATAAAACGTATTTTAATGGAGGTGAACACCAAAAAAGCTTTTGAACGCTAATAGAATACCTGCCATAGCACTCAAAAAATGCACAAGTGAACTAACTCCATTGTCCAGTCACAATAGGGATTCAACCTCGGAATGAAAGTTAGAAAGCAGAAAATTTGCGTAAATCTTTGTTTTGACATTCTAAAAGTTAGCTCAAAAGTCGAACTATTCAAGGTCAAACGTCGGAAAATCGGTTTTTTTGCAAATATCTTGTTTTTCTATACTTCGAATAATGTTTAAAGCTATCACAAAACTTGTAGAGCATAAAAATTCTCTACAAAATTTGGTGTCAAGCGATATTTTACATAATTAACCGGTCTCGAGACAAAGCGCGAAGAGTGGCAAAGCGCCATTTGTATCTTTCAAAATATCTAGAAGGATTTAATAATGTTAGCGATCATGAATACGGCTTTCATAAGCAAAGATTAACAGAAGATCTTCTAACTTACGTAGCACATGTTTAGAATTGAACATTTTGGAAAATTTCGAGCAGTTGCAGTCGAAAGCATTCGACCGTGTTTTTGGCATGCTGTATTATTGGCTTACGCCCTTATGGCATGTCTAAAAGGTTTTGGTTATCGTTCTCCGGTTACCTCGGAGAGCATTCTTTAGGAGTCACAGTCGACAGAATTTTTTTTCTAATACCTTCACTATCAACGCAGTCATGCCCCAAGGCTTCATACTGTCTCCTACTCTCTTTTCTCATTTACTGCTGGAAAGAACCAGAAATCCAATCTACAGGTTTGCAAATGACAGTACGCTTGTCTTTTTATTCACTTTGAACGTTCAAACATCGGCAGTAATAGAAATCTAAACAAATAGCCTCCATTTCATATTATAAAACACGCATAGTCATGCATTGTAATATCTCCACTACATGGAATATATATATATAAATTATATATTATAGATATATATATATATATATATATATATTATGGTATATATATATTAGATATAATATATATATATATATATTTATATATGATATATATATGTATATACATTATATATATATATATATATATATATATATATATATTATATATATATATATAAATATATATATATACTAGCCGTGCCCGCTCGCGTTGACTTGATTCACTACTATCGTCACTGCTTATTCCTTATGTTACCTAACGTAATAAAATATCTGCCATTATTTCCCCTTATCTCCCATTATTTTCTCCTTAACTCCCATTATCTCTACATAATTTCCATTATCTAGGTTTATTCCGCTCATCTTCCTTTATTTCTCCTTATCTCCCATTGTTTTCTCCTTATCTCCCATTATCTCACCGTTATCTCCCATTATCTAGGCTTATCTCGACTTATCTCGCAATATTTCTACTTATCTTCCATTATTTCTCCTTATCTGCCATTATCTCACCATAATAACTCCCATTACCTAGACTTATCTCTGCTTATCTCCCATTATTTATACTTATCTCTTCATTATCTCACCTTATCTCCTATTATCTAAGTTTATCTCGACTTATCTTGCAATATTTCTCCTTATCTTAGTCTCCCATTATTTCTCCGTATCTCCCATTATCTCACCATAACTCCATAACTTAGACTTATCTCTGCTTATCTCCCATAATTTCTCCTTATCCGCCCATTATTTTACACTTATCTCCCATTATATCACCTTATCTCCCATTTATCTAGGCTTATATTGAATTATATAGAACATATCATATGTATAAATTTATATAAAACACGTAAATCGAATAAGTGGTTCTCAAGTGATAAGCGCACTAACGGACAGACAGACAGACAGAGAGACGTTGCATTTTACATATATTATATTCTTTGCAACATGATATTGTTCCATATTTAATGGTTTAGGCAGTGTATTGCAAGGAAAAACGCGCTAACGGTTTACCTTTTTTTTTTTTTCGACTTGATTCAACTATTATCGTTACTACAGCTTATTCTTTATATTACCTACCGCAATAAAATATATCCTATAACCTGGCCAGAGAAACCTATGTAAGTTTTTTAAAAAAAAGTACGTAACGCACTAACGGACAGACAAGAGACAGACCAGAGTCGTTGCATTTTTATATATATTATAGATAGATAACCTGGCCAGAGAACATATGTATGTTATGTTTAAAAAAAAAGCACGTAAATCGGATAAGTGGTTCTCCAGTAATAAGCGCACTAACGGGCAGACAGACAGACAGAGAGACGCTGCATTTTATATATATTATACATATAAATTATTATTATTATATAACCTGGCCAAAGAATATATGTATGAATTTAAAAAAAGACACGTAAATCGGATAAGTGGTTCTCGCGTGATCAACCGCACTAATGGACAGGCAGACAGGCAAAGAGACATTGCATTTTTATATATCTTTATAGATACTAGATATTCTCTGGTACATAATATTGTTCCATAATTTAATGATTAATGTATATTGCAAGAGGAAACTTTTTTGCCGACTTCATTCACTATTATCGTCCACTGATCATTCCTTATGCTACCTATTCGTAATCAAATATAGCCTATAACCTGGCCAGAGAACACATGTATTGTTTAAAAAAAAAAAGTAACCTAAATCGGATAAGTGGTTCTCCAATGATAAGCGCACTAACGGATAGACAGACAGACAGACGACAGACAGATACGTTGCATTATATATAATATATATATATATATATATATATATATATATATATATAATTAATTATATGTAATAAAATATATATCTATAACCTGGTCAGAGAAACATATGTATGAATTTAAAAAATCACGTAAATCGGATAAGAGGTTCTCGAGGGATGAGCTGGTGCACTAACGGACAGAAAGACGTTGCATTTTATATATTATAGATATGGATTATTT
>JAHKBH010003648.1:2500-17500 GCA_019049505.1 Pachyrhynchus sulphureomaculatus
AGGTCTTTTCCTTAAGAATAACTACATGAAAATTCAAACTTTATAGTAATTTTGCTGCTTGCCGAAGCAAGAAATATCTTATAGTAGTCTGATAAAGAATTTTGAAAATGTTATTTTTCAGGATTAGTAAGCAAGTAGCAAGCAATAGGTCGAAGCTTAGGCGGAGATCTGGTAGCTTTCAGGATTAAACAACACCTTCTGAGAATAATGCATAAACATTTTTTAGTCAGTGGTTTAAAATAATAAAAAAAGTAAACAATTTTTTTATTTCTCAAAATTCGTTTTCTAATCAATCGATATTTTACCACTCTTATATGCAACTGTTTGTAAAATATATATATATATATATATATATATATATATATATATATATATATATATATATTATATATATATATATATATATACTAGCCGTGCCCGCGGCTCCGCTCGCGTGGACTTGATTCACCTTTATCGTCACTGCTTATTCGTTATGTTTATATTATTATATAACTCAAGGGACCTTAGAGGCCCATGGCTTGGTTGCATACTTGTCTCCACTTCTTTTTGTCTCCTGTTAGCTTTTTCCCATTGCGGGATTCCCATCCACTCCGGATCTTGCTTTATTGCCTGAATCCATGTAGATCGAGGTCTACCCTTGCCTCTTCTTCCAACCACTCCTCTTATTAGGGCTTGCTTTGCCTGTCTTTCTTCCTTCATCCTTGCCACGTGTCCCAACCATCTTAATCGCAGGCTTCTTATGATTTGGCTTATAAGGGGTTTCGTATATAGGCATTTTAATTCGTAGTTTGTTCTTCTTCTCCACAGTCCCTCTTCTTTCCTTCCTCCGTAGATTCTTCTCAAAGCTTTCCTTTCCCACACCTCCAATGTCTCCTTTTCTCTTGCATTCAGTTTCCACGTTTCGCATCCATATGTCACCGTGGGTCTGACAAATGTCGTATATATTCTTTCTTTTGCTTTTCTTGATACATTCTTTGATTTCAATATTGGATTCATTGCCCCCAAACATCTCTGTCCTTTCACTATTCTTTCTTGTATCTCCGTCTTTTCTTGTCCACTCTCTGTTATTGTTACTCCCAGACAATTAAATTTGTCTACTTTTTCAAACATATATCTCTTCCCTAAGTTGTTTATTATATCTAAACTTTTGTTGTTTTTATTATCCTTCTTCTTTGTAATTTCCATATATTTTGTTTTTTTTCCTTATTTATCTTTAGTCCTCTCATCCTTCTCCTTCCTTCTATCCTACTTATGGCTTTTTTGAGGTTCTCTTTTGCTCTTGAAATCACTGCTACATCATCCGCATAGGCCAAGCATTGGCAGGTTTGTTGCTATAGCGTTCCATTTGTTTTTATTTCTTCCATAGTACCAAATTAAATAGACATGTCGAGACTAGTTCCCCCTGTCTTAATCGTCTCTTCACCTCAAACTTGTCTGATACTTTGCCCTCAACTAACACTCTATTTTCTGTGTCTTTCAGGGTCATTCTCACGATGCGAATCAATTTACTTGGAATTTTTAGTTCTTCCATTATCTTGTAGAGTCCTTCTCTATTTACAGAGTCATATGCTTCTCTGAAATCTACAAAGACCAAGTGTAGTGTAAAATTTTGTTCTAAGTGATTATCTTGGATTTGCTTAATCAAAAATATCTGGTCTGTAACCGAACTATTTTTCCTGAATCCACACTGGTACTCTCCCAGAATAGACTCGGCTTTCTCTGCTAGTATGTTTTTGATAATCAACACTACTATCTTGTACACGACATCCAGTAAGGCTATTGGTCCATAATTAGCACATATAGTTTTTTCTCCTTTTTTGTATATTGGACAAATGAGCGACTCTCTCCATCTCACTGGCATCTTTTCTGTTTCCGATATTTCTTGCACCAACCGGCATATTTCATTTTCTAGATCTACTCCTCCAGCCTTTATCAGTTCTACTGTTATACAATTTCCACCCGGGGCCTTATTTTTTTAGGTTCTAAGTATTTCTCTTATTTCTTTTTTTTTCAGGGTTTTGCTTTCCCCTCCTGCCCTTCAGTTAATTTTGCTTCCTATTTCTGATTTAACTCATTTTCATCTCCATTTAGTGTTTCTTTAAAGTATTCCCCCCCATCTATCCAGTCTTTTCTGCCAAGCTTACTGCTAAACTTCCATCTTTTTTCCTACATATTAGCATTTTGTCTCTGTTTATTCCTTTGTATTTTGTAAAAAAAACACTTAAATCGGATAAGTGCTTCTTGAGTGCTAAGCGCAATAATGGATAGACAGACAGACAGAGAAGCATTACGTTTTATATATATTATAAAACAGAGAGGTTGCTTTTTATATATATTACATAGATTATTATTATTATTATTATATAACCTGGCCAGAGAAATGTATAAATTAAAAAAAAAAACACGTAAGTCGCATAAGTGGTTCTCGAGTGATAAGCGCACTAACGGACTGACAGACAGAGAGACGTTGCATTTTATATATATTACAGATATTCTTTATATTGCAAGAGAACGCGCTAGCGGCAAACTTTTTTCCGACTTGATTCACTATTATCGTCACTGCTTATTCTTTATGTTATCTAACGTAATAAAATATAGCCTATAACCTGGCCAGAGAACATATGTATGTTTTTTTAAAAAAAGCACGTAAATCGGTTTTAAGTGGTTCTCCCGTGATAAGCGCACTAACGGACAGACAGACAGACAGAGAGACGTTGCATTTTATATAACACATGGGCTGAAAAGTCCCGGGCCTAACACATAGATGGCGCTAGTTTTATTGCAGTCACCTTTTTTTCAGTTAATACTAACCTTCAAAAGACAGCTGTTAAAATTTCATGATATTCTATTCATTAGTTTTGTGAGTTATTGTGCTAAGAGTGACGCTACTTTTGTTATTTTCAAAACAATGGATCAAAAACAATTTCGTGTTTTAATTTTACACTGCTTCTTGATGGGAAAAAATACCGTTCAAGCGAAGCAATGGCTTGAAAAGTGTTATGGGGACTCCGCTCCATCAGAAACAACAATAAAACGTTGGTTTGCTGACTTCAAACGTGGTCGTAGAGACACCGATGATGCAGAAACGCAGTGGACGTCCAAATGAGGCGGTAACACCAGAAAAACATCAAAAAAATCCATAAAATTGTTTTGAATGATCGAAAAGTGAAGTTGCGTGAGTTAGCTGACATCGTAAAGATATCAAAAGAACGTGTTGGCTTTATATTGCATGAGCATTTGACTATGAGAAAGCTCTGTTCAAAGTGGGTGCCGCGTTTGCTCACTGTTGATCAAAAACAAGAACGTGTTGATGATTCTGAGCAGTGTTTGGCCATGTTTAAACGTAACAAACCGGAATTTTTGCGTCGATATGTGACAATGGATGAAACATGGATCCATCACTTCACTCCGGAATCAAAACCATCGTCATCTGAGTGGACAGCAACTGGTGAACCTCGTCCAAAGCGCCCCGAAAGCACAACAATCGGCTGGAAAGGTTATGGCCTCGGTATTTTGGGATGTGCGTGGTGTAATATTCATCGACTATCTTGAGAAAGGAAATACCATCAACAGTCAATATTATATAGCGTTATTGGAGCGTTTGAAGCCGAAATTGCAAAGAAACGACCGCATATGGCAAAGAAAAAAAATTTTGTTTCATCAAGACAACGCACCGTGTCACAAGTCAATCAAAACAATGGCAAAACTACATGGATTGAACTTCGAATTGCTCCGACATCCACCGTATCGCCAGATTTGGCTCCCAGCGACTACTGGCTGTTCGCAGACCTGAAAAAAATGCTCGCCGGTAAGAAATTTCGCACGAATGAAGAGGTTATCGCTGAAACTGAGGCCTATTTTGAGGCAAAAGATAAATCGTTCTACAAAAGTGGTATTGAAATGTTAGAGCGGCGCTGGAATGATTGCGTTTGCTCTTGATGGAGATTACGTTGATGAATAAAGCTAATTTTGAACCAAAAAAAAAAAACCGTGTTTTCTTTATTAGGCCCGGGACTTTTCAGCCCATGTGTTATATTATACATGTAATAAAATATATATCTATAACCTGGTCAGAGAGAACATACGTATGAATTTAAAAAATCACGTAAATCGGATAATTGGTTCTCGAGAGATAAGCGTACTAATGGACAGACAGACAGACAGAGAGACAGACGTTGCATTTTACATATATTTATTTTACATATATTATAGATAGATAGAGATTACTGTACTATATAACCTGGCCAAAGAATACGAGGCTGGTTTGAAAAGTCCGTGCAAAAATAAAAACTACTTATGTGTTTGGAGTAAACCTTTTTTATTTTTCGACATAGTCTCCTTTTAGGCTTATACACTTCGTCCAACGATGTTCTAGTTTTCTTGATCCCTTCCGAATAATAGGATTTGTCCAAGTCTGCAAAATATCCATTAGTGTCTGCAATCACCCTCCTCGTTTGAATAAAATCTTTGTCCCGCCAGCCATTTCTTCAAATTGGGGAACAAATAGTAGTCCGAGGGAGCCAAGTCTGGAGAATAGGGGGGATGTGAAACGAGTTGGAATCCTATTTCCATTAATTTTGCGACCACAACTGCTGAGGTGTGTGCTGGTGCGTTGTCGTGATGGAAAAGGACTTTCTTGTGGGCCAATCGCGGGGCGTTTTTCTTGCAGCTCGGTTTTCAAACGGTCCAATAACGATGAATAATATTCACCTGTAATAGTTTTACCCTTTTCCAGATAGTCGATGAGGATTATCCCTTGCGAATCCCAAAAGACAATCGCCATAACCTTTCCGGCCGAAGGAACGGTCTTCGCCTTTTTTAGTGCAGATTCCCCCTTG
Source organism: Pachyrhynchus sulphureomaculatus (assembly GCA_019049505.1). Lineage (NCBI taxonomy): Eukaryota > Metazoa > Arthropoda > Insecta > Coleoptera > Curculionidae > Pachyrhynchus > Pachyrhynchus sulphureomaculatus. The sequence continues at coordinate 7,339 of JAHKBH010003648.1, forward strand.
GTAACCCATTGTTTAGATTGTTGTTTTGGTCTCAGGAGTATAGTAATGTATCCATGTGTTATCCACAGTGACGAAACGACGCTTAAAGTCCTCCGGATTCTTCTGGAACAGCTGCAAACCATCCTTCCAACACTTCACACCATTCCGTTTTTAGTCAGGCGTGAGCAATCGCGGCACCCATCTTGCGGATAGCTTTCTCATGTCCAAATGTTTATGCAAAATATTATGTACCCGTTCAGTCGAGATGCCCACAGCACTAGCAATCTCACGCACCTTAACTCTTCTGTCATCCATCACCATATCATGGATTTGATCAATGATTTCTGGAGTTGTAACCTCCACAGGCCGTCCAGAACGTTCAGCGTCACTTGTGCCCATATGGCCAGTCCGAAAATTTTGAAACCACTTATAAACTGTTCTAATCGAAGGTGCAGAGTCACCATAATGTTTATCAAGCTTCTATTTAGTCTCCTGAGGCGTTTTGCCTTTCATAAAGTAATGTTTAATCACCACCACACGAAATTCTTTTTCGTCCATTTCTTGAAAATCACTCGACTTTCCTTGATTCACACGAATGCCAAACACAAAGAAATAGACCAATATGGCTGAAACTTGGTGTGCGTTCATTCAAGAGATGCTACTAACTAAACATGACCTCGATACGCGCCGGTGGTGCCATCTCTCGGACTTTGCACGAACTTTTCAAACCAGCCTCGTATATGTATGAATTTAAAAAAAGACACGTAAATCGGATAAGTGGTTCTCGCCTGATAAACGTACTAATAGACAGACAGACAGAGAGACATTGCATTTTATATATATTATAGATTATAGATATTCTCTGCTCCATAATATTGTTCCAAAATTTAATGGTTTAGTCTGTGTACTGCAAGGGAACACGCTAGCGGCAAACTTTTTTCCGACTTCATTCACTATTATCGTCACTGCTCATTCCCTATGATACCTATCGTAATAAAATATAGCCTATAAACCTGGCCAGAGTATGTATGTTTTTTAAAAAAAAGTACGTAAATCGGATAAGTAGTTCTCCAGTGATAGGCGCAGTAACGGACAGACAGACAGAGAGACGTTGCATTTTATATATATTATAGATATATATGTGACGTTCCACGTCAACCGTGCCACCCATGAGACCAAAATTTGACGTAAGATAGGTAAATGAGCAGGGGCTTAAAAAACTCGTATTGATGTGTACTTTTGAAATCCAATACGGCGCACACATAATAGCTTGATAACAAAACGCAATTACACAGATTGACAAATACTAGGTAATTTATTTTATTATTACATTTGTTATCATTCCACTACCAGAGGTTTTCTTTACAAGTTGACGCCATTTTTGATCCGCCATATTGGAAAAAATAATGACGACCATACACTTATGATCGGTTATTTAAAGGGTAAGATGCGATACATATGGACAAAAAAAGGTGCTCTTTCAAATTTTCCGAGCAATATTAGTAATCAGCGACCCCGAAGACATACTCAGTGAGACAAATACTAGGTTATTTGATACGTTTATTTTATTATTACACTTGTTATCATTCGATTGCCTGAGGTTTTCTTTACAAGTTGACGCTATATTGGAAAAAATAATGATAACATAACACTTATGATCGATTAGGCCCAGAGTGAGATGCAATACTGATGGACAAGAAAAAAGGTGCTTTTTTTAAATTTTACTAGAAATATTACTAAAAATTACTTAATTTTGCTCACTCAAGACGCCATATTGGATTTCGCGGGTATAATTTGCCTAGTTGGACTTCGAATTCATAATCAGCAAACACATATTTGTTCGTAATTTTCACATAATTAGGAACATTTTTTTTCATTATTATACTCTATATAATTTGATCAACTGGAATTTTTACACGTTACCGACGCCATTTTGCATCCGCCATATTGAATTTATCAAAAGGCCCATTGGGTTTCAAAAGTACACATCAATACTAGTTTTTTAAGCCCCCGCTCATTTACTTACCTTGCGTCAAATGTTGGTCCCATGGGTGGCACGGTTGACGTGGAACGTCACATATATACGTATATTAATATATATATATATATATATATATATATATATATATATATATATATATATATATATATATATATATATATATATATATATGTATATATATAGATAGATATTCTTTATTCATTACAACCAAAAACAGTACAAGCCCAATGGGCATGGAACATGTCAATAAAACACATTTGTAAAGAATCTTAATCTAGCAGCCCTTAAGTAAAGTTTAAACAATTTACATTTAGAGTTTAAAAACATAACAAACACAATCTTATGGTAACATGCACCTATTTCAAGTTTATATCACAAACATAAAAACTCTCCTAAGGAATAAAATACTTTTCCTGCAGAGAAAAGGCCTTAAAACCTTCAATTTTTGGAAGACTTCTCACATTCCCAGGTATACAATTAAAGATTTTTGTTATTGAATAGACAACATTTTTTTTGAAGATGAGGAGTCCTATAAATGCCATTTAGAAGGTTGGCTTTATTTCTTGTGCCATGTCCAAGCCTGACACTTATGCCCTCAAACAAATCCCTATTATCAGCTACAAATATAACCGAGTCTAAAATATAAATGCTAAATAATGTTTAAAATGTTATTAGAGGCGAATACCTTTCTGCAGCTTTCTTGTTGTTTCATGCCAAAAATACACCTTAAACACCTTTTTTTGTAAAACAAAAACTCTGTTGATATCCCTCGAATTTCCCCAAAAAAATCAATCCATATCTGATCCTCGACTGAATGAACGCATGATATGCCAAGAGCGCCGTATCAATCCCCACTGTCTTCGATATAATCCTCATAGCATAGCAGTATCTGGATATCCTAGCAGCAACCATATCGATGTGTGCTCCTCCCAGTCCAATCCCCTGTCAATGCTCAAGCCCAAAAACACCACAGTGTCCCGTTGCTGTGATAGTCCTACTTCCGTGCCTGAAGCTGAAGCGGTTATTGGTCCTGTTGCCAAATAAGCAACATTGAGTCTTAGAGATATTTAGAAGCAAATTATTCAAACGAAAATATCCCTCCAGGATCCCCACCGCAGACCGCATTTTTCCTCGATAGCTGTTCAATGCTATTTTCTTTGAAAATCACTGTTGTGTCAGCAGCATACAATACTGTCTGCTCATGGAGCACCTGAGGCAACTCATTGGTGTATAAGATATACAAGAGCGGACCAAGAACTAATCCCTGGGGCATACCCTTTTTTACATTAATTTTGTTGGAGAGAAATGTCCTACCTCGATGATCAGATTCCACTACCTGCTGCGATCTATTGGTTAAATAAGATTTTAATAGTTCCAGTGTATTCCCCTTTATACCACCTCTCCAGCTTCCACACTAGAATGCTAAGATCAACACTGTCAAAAGCCTTTGATAGGTCCAATACATGGCCAAAGTCTACTGTCGGTTGTTTAGAGACTCTAAAATATCTGAAAGGGTTTGGTAAATTGCTCTTATTGTAGACTTTCCCTTTCTGAATCCATTCTGCCTGTTTGACAGTATAGAGTATATATATATATATATATATATATATATATATATATATATATATATATATATATATATATATATATATATATATATATATATATATGTATGTTATAATAGAGGTTTTCACGGATGGTGGAATGTATTACATTAAAATTCCGGGTTTCAATCCGTTCTTCTAACAATGAATTCGCACGACGTTTCGCCAAAATCTCATTTGGCATTTTCCAGTGTTCTTGCTGCTACTGCCGCCCGAACGGATTGAAACCCGGAATTTTAATGTATTATATATATATATATAAATATATATATATATATATATATATATATATATATATATATATATATATACACATATATATATATATATATATATATATATATATATATATATATATATATATATATATATATATAATGTATATACACGAGGGTAAATCAAATATAAACCGGAAATCTTTCTCAACTCTCGTGAGGTAATCTGATCGCCTTACTCTCCCATTATTAGTTTGAGTAGGAGTGTCTGGAATGGGAGAGACCACTGGATCGACTTTCTCAGTGTTGATTGATCCACGCATTGTTATCAAATAACGTAAAACCTTTTGAAATTTTGCAAGAACTGACAAAATAGTTCAGTATAAAGACGCTTTCGAAAACCTAAGTCTATGATTGGCACAAAGAATTTTTCCTATGGCCGGAAAACGATAGAATATCTGAGTCATTCTTGCCGCATTCAACCGCAACTGTCGCACGGACAATTATCGAATATATATATATATATATATATATAAAATATAATATATATATATATATATATATATATATATATATGGGAGACAGTGGGAGAAACAATTTTAAAAACAATGCTTTTGTAAATGTAAGAAATTATGTCCAACTTATCTCTTGAAACAGTTTCCAGACGTTCCCAAAAGAAAATAAATTGTTATCAGTTTTTTAAACATTATTATTTTAATTTTTAGGCTACTAATGTGGAATTTAAAGATCTACCAAAAACATCTAAAACAGATATTGAGCTCGAATTGATTGAATTACAAATTTTTTGTAAAAATATTTACGTTAGACAAGTTGAAAAATACGAAGACTTGGTTGTGTTTGTAGGAGAGTGTACTAAATCTGTAGCTCAGATTCCTTATAAGTAAGTATCAAGTTTAAAGGGATGTATTTGTATTGCAAAACCGTTTGCTGGTTTTTGTTGAGATCGATTTTGGCATAGGGACAAGTTCTTGTAATAACAGAGTTCTTCTTAAAGTGTCCGATCCGATACGGACGTAGACGAGCCTTTCGCCTTTGCCTGTGGTTGGTGCCTTTCTAAGTGATTCCACAGAGAAAGTGGCTCTACAGTTTAATGCCGGTTTCCGAACGACCAAAGCGGAGGGCTTTACTAGGCATGATACTACGGTTGGTTTGCCATTGCCTTCAAGAGAGAGGCGATCGTCATGTTTATATATTTTTTTCATTTTTATTTTCTGGTCTCCGGCGTAGAAAGTAAACACCTTAACCACTACGCTAGGACCGCCTCTAATAATAACAGACTTACAAAGTTGATATAAAGGAAATAGAAGTTACCCATAAAAAAAATATAGTACCGAGCTGATTTTTTTAGAATATGTAATACTTAATAAATATAACCGGTCAAGTGCAAGTTGGACTTGTACAATTAGTGTTCCGTACGTTGACTGCTTTTAAAATAAAATGATCAGTGACTTCACAAAACACAGCGCAAATGAGTTCTCAAGAAAGTTTTTTTTCGAATCTTTAGTGAAAACTGATGAGCTTGAATTTTTTTTTTTTATATACCAGATTAAGTATTAAAGGTAGTGCACTCGTGATATTTTTCGTTCAATCTACACCCTATAGAGAATATTCCAGAATTTTTAAAAATATATTTTGAACAGTACTTTTCGAGATAAAGGGGTGGGACAGCCATTTTTCGCACTTTTTTAAAAATAATGCGAAGAAAATTGACTGCAAGTATTACATTATATATATTTTTTGAACAATTAGTGTTCCGTACGTTGACTGCTTTTAAAATAAAATGATCAGTGACTTCACAAAACACAGCGCAAATGAGTTCTCAAGAAAGTTTTTTTCGAATCTTTAGTGAAAACTGATGAGCTTGAATTTTTTTTTTTATATACCAGATTAAGTATTAAAGGTAGTGCACCTCGTAATATTTTTCGTTCAATCTACACCCTATAGAGAATATTCCAGAATTTTTAAAAATATATTTTGAACAGTACTTTTCGAGATAAAGGGGTGGGACAGCCATTTTTCGCACTTTTTTAAAAATAATGCGAAGAAAATTGACTGCAAGTATTACATTATATATATTTTTGAACTCGTCCTTTTTTACAAACTTTCATTTGACACCTCATTCGATGATCTGGTAAAAAAAAAATTTTTTCACTTCCGATTTCACCCCCCAAGTCAAAATGTAACTTTCAAATCTACATGGCTCTGATAAGGCGATTAATTTCGATATTACTGCCACATTTCAACTTTTTATGTCAAATAGTTTCGTGATCTTTATAAGTGTTCCGTACGGAACACTAAAAAAAATAATCTGTTGATTGTGCTAATATTAAATTTTTTTCACTAGAAAATCGTGAATTTGTGTAATCATTCAAAACATTTCCCGAACTAAAATTTCCACAAAGTTATACTCAGATAAAAAAAATATTATATATACAATTCCAACAACTTGTTATATATCCGAGAAAGTTTAGTTATTTTAGAAATCGAGGTTTGTAGGATTAAACCGAGTCAATCAGAATAAGCTTTCGAACGTTTCGTCTACAATTGCTCGAGACATCTTCATGGATCTCTACTTATTGAGATTAAAACACTGAATAAGCTCGCAGGAAGAAGTCATGATGGAACGAATCAATAATGATCCTAACCTAATTCATAAATATTGTTTTTTCTGACGAGGTCACATTTTGTCTTAACGGAAGAGTTAACAGGCATAACTGCCGGTACTGGTCTACTAAGAATCCCCATTAGATAATCGACAGTCATTCTCAAAGACAAAGGATAAACGTGTGGGCAGGGATTTGTGATGTCATATCATTGGTCCCTTTTTTATCGATGGAAATCTTTCAGGACAGCGGTATTTACAGTTACTCCAAGAGCAAGTTATTCTAACTTGTGCAGGTCTTTTTTCCCGATGTAAATAATTTCGATACCCCTAATAGGAATATGTGGTATCATACCACAGGACGGAGCACCTCCTCACTATGAAATCAATGTTCGTAGATATTTGGATGCGATTTTTTCCTAATCGATGAATAGGCAGAAGAGGTGTTGTAGAATGGCCTGGAAGAAGTCTCGACCTTACGCCACTCGATTTTTTTTATGGGGTCATTTGAAAACCAAAGTTTACTGAAGTCGACCTGAAACTGTAGAAGATTTACAACAAAGAATTTAATATGAAGTAACACAGATAACCCCTGATTCTCTGCAAAACTCTCTTCAGACTGTTTATGACAGATTGGGTCATTGCTTCGCTGTTAACGGTAGGCATTTTGAGCAATTGTTTACCTTAATCACTCTAGGTTTACTAATAGTTTTTTTGTCGTTTTTATTTTAATTTTCAAATGACAATAATTCCAAAGCAGTACAGTTCAAATTAGACATTGGTATGTTAGACAAATAATATCTAGAATCATCTTTAGTAGGATTCAAAAATAAATTAATATATAGGGCTTTCCATTAAAAAAAAATCAAGATGGCGTAATTTCTTCGAACTGACAATTCAAAACATTTTATTGTCAACGTCAGCTTGTGAGCCCACCACCACCAACTTTTATTTAAACATTTTTTTGTGATTAATAAATGCTGTGGAATCATTATTTCATACATATGGGGCACCCTGTATATATAAACCAGTATTCTGACACTAATTATACATTTTTTTCGCAACAATGTTCGGTTTTTTTCACCGTAGTATACATTAATTTCTTGAATTTTCTGAACCAGTCGGTATTTTGTGGACACTAATTGAATTTCGAAAAAGGTACACTGTACCTGACAGAAGCCCACCTTTTGATCTCTGTTGGTTAAACCACATGAATAAAGCTTCGTTAATCTTTTCATAGTCGCCGGTTTTCATTGATTTTCTTCCTGAGGACGAGGAGGCTTGATTTATACACCACTCTTCTATTTTTTGTGCGGTTTCTTTTTCCAATTTTCCAACTGTTACCTCATCTACTCCATAAACTCGTGCAACAACTTAATTGTCTCCCTCCTGCTTCAATTCTTCTGATAGCTTTTAATTTTTCTACAATAGGAACGACGATTCTTTTATTACGCTTGTTTTGCTCCATTATAATACGACAAACAAAAATTCAAACAAAGCAGTTCGTATTAATTACACTTAACTATCAGAACTCCAACCAAATAAAATTATGTGAGTATACTCGTACTTTCTCCGTAGTAAACGCTATAACGCACTGCTTTCCACGCAAATTTACATGCTGAAAGAGTCCAAAAACATAAATAGGGGAACCCCTCTCACGGGCCAGGGGGATTCCCCGAAGGCCCCGACGATTTTAAATGGAAATATGTACATACATATTTTTAGAAGCTCGGTTAATACGCAGCATAGACGCGCGTACCTCGGATAATCAGGTTCTTAGATTGGCTCGGATAATCGCGACTCGGTTAATCGGGGTTCTACTATATACTATATATATATAATATATCAATATATATATATATAATAAATATATATATATATAAATATATATTATTATATCTATATTATAATATATATATATATATATATATATATAAATAATATATATATATATAATATATATATATATATATATTATATCTATATTATATCTATATTATTATATATAATATATATATATATATATATATATAAATATATATATATATATATATATATATATATAAATATATATATATATATATTATATCTATATTATATCTATATTATATCTATATTATAATATATAAATATATAAATAGTATATATTATATATAATTATATCTATATATATATAATATAAATATATATATATATATATTTTATATATATATATATATAATATATATATATTATTAATCTATATTATATATATATATAATATACTATATAACTACAAATATATATATATATATATATATAGATATATATATATATTGAATATCTATATTATATATATAAATATATATATATATATATATATAAAATATATATATATATCTATTATATCTATATTATATCTATATTATATATATATATATATATATATATATATATATATATATATCTATAATATATTATATATTATATTATATCTATATTATATCTATATTAAATATATATATATATATATATATAATATAATATATATATATATATATATATATAATATATATTATATTATATTAAATCTATAAATATATATATATATATATATATATATATATTATATAATATATATATATATATATATATATAAATATATTATATCTATATATCAATATATAATATATATATATATATATATATATATATATATACAGTAATACCCCGCTTTACGCGAGGGATACGTTCCGAAAAAAATCGCGTTAACTGAAATTCGCGTATACTCGAGGTTTATGATTAAACATAGTCAAAATTTAATACAAAAAAATACAAATCATTTTAATCAATCACTATTAATTCTAAGAACACTTTATGCAATACATACTCTTATTTTTTACGAAAAATACATCTATTGTCTTTTGGGTAACGTTTTGTTTACGTTCTTGTTAGTAAATACGTTCATAACACCCAACACTGTTTTTAATTGTTTGACACACGGTCAAGACACGGTCATCATTATTGTCTATACTCTGCAATATGTCCAAACCTGAATAAATTTTTGAAAGTGCATTTTGTATTTCCCCTGAAGATAAAACTTTCTCTTCTACTTGTTCTTCCTCATCGTAGATAGGATTATTCTGTAACTCGATCAGATCTTCATTGCTAATAGGATCGTCGTGCGTTGCTACAAGTTTTACTACGAGATCTTCTACCGTGACATCTTCAAGTTCAGACCCCTCAATCATTGCAGCAATGTCTTCAAGCACTTGTCTCTGCATCTGGACAATTCTTCTAGGTGCTTCCACTACATCTGGGCCAAAGATTACGCCACACCCCATTCATACAACTCATTTTAAACTTCCTTCCAAGCCTCTTCTATGTTGTGAATAGACTTCATAATGTTGTATGACTCCCACCACTCTCGCATAGACTGTCTTCCTTCCCGTCAGTTTCATGAATTAGTTGGCTAAAAGTGCGGCGATGGTAATAAGCTTTGAAGTTTGCTATTGCTCCCTGGTCCATAGGTTGTAATAATGAGTAGTGTTTGGTGGAAGGAACTTTACGTACACTTTTAAGTCTCTGGGCGTATCAAGTGAGGTTGGATGTCCTGGGGCATTGTCTAAGAGTAATATAACTTTAGGTTCAAGCCCATTTCTGTCACAGTATGATTTGACTGATGGGCAAAAACTATTAGAATACCATTCTTGAAAAATTTCCCGTGTAACCCACGCCTTTCTGTTTGATCGCCACACAA
>JAHKBH010003649.1:0-2500 GCA_019049505.1 Pachyrhynchus sulphureomaculatus
ATACCAAAATCACGGTCAAGTAAACCTGGAACGCTCATTCCCCATCAGCGTGACAACCGGAAGAACAGGTTATCAAAAGGTGGACTATACGGGAGAGTTGCGGTGAGGAAACCACTTCTTGGGCAAGTGAATAAACGTAAACGATTAAAATGGGCTCGAGAACATGAACACTGGGACATCAGAATAATGGAATTCCTTCCTTTGGAGCGACGAATCTCAATTCGACAAGTTTAGTCGGCGGTCAACTGGAGAGAGGATGTTGAAAGCCCTGTCATTGGCCTACATGTAAATCATGGTGGAGGGTTCAGTAATGGTTTGGGGTGTTTTGGCAACGGATTTAGTTAAAAAAAATCTTTAGGATAGAAGGAATCACGCGAAAAGAACAGTATCAAGAAATTTTTCTGACTCAATTGTTTCCTTCGGAAGAGATATTTTTCAGGGGAAATTTATTTTTCAGCATGACAACGCACTAAACATTCTGCTAAATCAAATTAGAAAACTTTTCGACCAATTGGAAATCTGATGACATCCTGGAAGTGATGACTTGGCCTCCACAATCACCCGCCTTGAAACCTCATCGAATTGCTGTGAGACCAATTTAGACAAGTGTGTTCGAAAATCAACCCAACAACAGAAAACACTTGTGGGAAACTTTACAAGCAGAATAGGTTAAAATAACCGAAGAAACTCTGAAGAAACCACTGTAAAGTAAACTAAAAAAAAAGAAGGTCACATAGAGGAGAAAATACCGTAAAATCATGAATATTTTCTAATTTTCTGACTGTAAATAATGTGAAAATAAAATATCTAATTCATTAAATTAAAAAAATATATATGATCTGGGTTTTTGTTGTCTTGAGACTGAAATAAACTAAGTGGGCAAATACTTTCTCGGTAGTGTATATAATATATATATATAATATATATATATATATATATATATATATATATTATATTTTATATATATATATTTATATAGGGTGTTATAGTTCATTGCAAATATTGGAACAGGAGAGCCTCCTTATAGCTAACGGAACTCAGTAATGAGGAAAAAATTGGCGCTGATGAGGACATGAATATTTATTTCACGCTGCCACTGGTGAACCATACAACTCCACAATATCGCCGAACGTTAAACATAACCTAAAGAGTACAGTGTTGCTGAGATTGAGCTAGGTTTTTCCCAAACAAATTTAATAAAAAGAAACGTTACCTTTTAACATAATTACTTTGTGACACCAACAAATTAATTACACAAGTTTATTCTTGAGTATTTTATTACAAGTTAAAATTTTATGCATGAATTCACTAAAATTTTATTTGCTTCATTGTAGAAACGAAGGCATACAAGAAAGTTGTTAGAGTAGGTGGCAAGCCGTTTCCTTATTGTGGTTTACCGGTGGATTTGTTGTGGGCGTTGCTGCCTTGTCGGTAGCTTTTTAGTGGAAGGTTAGGTATATTGGAATGTTTTATAAGTGACAATGTTCTCTACTAAAACGTCAACCCCCGCATTAGTTTTTTATTTACCATGCATATAAACGTTTACAAATTTCTCCAACTATGTGTGGGTAAGAAGTGAGGTAAAGACAATGTTTGCACCTTTTTTAAGATATCCACTGACTGTGAAGGTATAAGAAATTTGTAGAAAATGGTAAAAATATCGCAGCAGGTGGGACAGTTCGTGTCGTTTTCGGTACAGTTTGTTTAGTCTATTAACATGTCACGGCCCAAACCTAGGTTATTTTATATCGAATGCGATTGCACATTTCAGGTACATAAAATGATAAATACATACGTTTGTAATCTAACTTCTTTTTCAACACTTCAGAACTAATCAAAGCTCCTAACCATTTGCTTGAGAAGAAATCGTTTACTAGTTCACCCCTCTATCGTCGCGTATCTAATCTCTTCGGGTAATAGATTAAATAGAAAAAAACCCACTATTTGAAATTCCGTTTTGTATTTCTGCCCAACCCCAACCAACTTATAAACATTAAAAGATCAAAGTCTGCAGATTATGGTGCAGAAGAATTCCATTTGTTACGCTCATTACTAAGGAATTTCTTTACAAATAAAAAATAAAAAACGAATTCTTAATTATATTTAAAAGTTATAATTTTTTGTAGGTGGTTATCAACTATTTTATATTCGTTTTGTTAAATAGGATTAACCTCTACAAATTTGAAAGCATGTAAATTGATTGACGACAACATCGGTTTGCGATGACAAACCGAAAAACCAAATGCGTCCAGTGCCAGAAAAAAACTTAAGGTTTTTTCCGTTTAACCCCAAGAAAAAATTCTTGGGGGGCGTGGGGTCTTGGACATAGTCGGGATAGAACTTAGGGCAGGATAAAAATCCAGTTAGTTCAGTACTGAAATGTGTCGACGATGGACGAACCGATTACCTATTTCACATATATACAGTTAAAATTTACATACACACCCCATATATTATTCTATATATATTTATAATATACATAACTATCTATATTTATATA
>JAHKBH010003649.1:7500-22364 GCA_019049505.1 Pachyrhynchus sulphureomaculatus
CTCTTTTAAAAGAAGGAAATTCTGTAGTTATAATGGAGTGATCCGCTATTTTGGGTGAGTGGTGAATTTGATATTCAATACTTTTTTCATTAGTTATTATAAGATCAATCATTGTTGCTGTATTCTGTGTAATTTTGTAAAGTTTTGAACGACGATTACTTTTTATAATATCTTTAAATATATATCTATATATATATATATATATATATATATATATATATATATATATATATATATATATATATATATATATATATATATATATATATATATATATATATATATGTAACGTGTGAACTTGCCCGCACTTTTGTACCCTGTGAAAAGTTGTTTTTCCCACGCTTGGGCGCAATTTTCTTGCAACCTCTTTTTAATTTCTGATAATGAATTGAGTGGATCCTGATTTTAAAAGAACTAAAGAAATTAAACACACACTAGCTCAGTTTTCCTTGGTAGAGAGATATGGGTAAGAGATAATTTTTGTACGTCTTTTTGGAATTATTTTTTTTTATTTTTAAAAAGCCTCAGCTGTACGACTTTTGGGCACCATTCATTTTAAAATAGAAAGGATCTAACTTCAGCTAAAAAAATGAAAAAATACTGAAAGGGTGTACAGTTGTTAAATAAAAAAACAGTTTGGTACAGCCGTCCTTATCCTGAAAAGTAAGATAGGTATTCAGTGAGACACTAGCTTTAATCAACAAAAAGAAAATTTATTCATGATTTTAAAATAAAAGTTCTAACCTTTGCGGTTTTAAGGATTACAAAAAAAAATTCTAGCCTAACAGGTAGTTATTATTATTAGAGTCCCTAAATCAGACATTTAAATTCTAAAACCTGACTACCCCCGAAAGCGAAGAATCGTGATTTTCACTTCACGTTTTGTCAGTTCAAACTGTTAAGACACACTTATTTGCGGGAATAGGTCTATTTGATGAATGTTCTGGTAACTTACGGTTGTCATTTGGGCTTCTAGGCCTTCGATGGAACACAAAACCGATTTCACACTTTGTAGGAAACACTCAGAGCCCACTACGGCTTTACGTTAAAAAAAAAACTCGTGCTTTACTTGGCTCTCGTAAATTTTGCTATGAGCCTCTACTGCGGCTCGGTCGAAGTAAGCCTGGCTGCGGCTAGATGGAAATTCGCCTACTTGGCGACTCGGTGGAAATAAGCCTACTTGGCGGCTCGGTGGAAATAAGCCTACTTGGCGGCTCGGTGGAAATAAGCCCTACTTGGCGGCTCGGTGGAAATAAGCCTAGATTCCTGTCCTCCGGACCCTTAAATAAGCCGTGGGCACTCTCTCGGTAATATGGCTACGCCGGAACCAAAACTCCGGATACAAATATTTGACCAATCCCGGCGTATCGATAGATTCGGTCGCAAACCCGCACAGCACACTAATATACCGAGCGGCTAGCAATTTCTGATTAATATACTGCTCGATACAAAAATGAAAAGAAGTACAATTTAAAGTGAAAAATCAGTAACATTACATGGTCTTAAAATCTAGGAAAAAATGAATGTTACATTTACCCCCTTCCAAAAAGAAATAGACTACACTAGTCTATTAAACTAAGGCTACTTATGAAAAGGTACAAAGTGGTACACTATCACTTAATACTAAGGTCAGAACTTAAAACAAAATTACAAACTTCGGACCTTACTACTATACTTAATTCAATTAAGCACTAATATTAAGTACAATGAAAACCAAATGAAAATCTTTGCATGTACACAAGAATCTTATAACTAGACTTAACTTAATTAAGCACTAAGGTTAAGTACATCAAAAAGTAAATAAAAATCCTTGCATGAACATAAGAAATACCTTTCTAAAGTAACAATCGCGGTCTTCTTATATAAAAGAATCAGCTCTGGTATTGTTACCAAAACAACAAAAAAAAATTTTTTCTAGACTCTTGTCTAAATCAAAAAAGTGAACTGAAACAAAATATGAACACCCCCCTTAAAATATTTTAAGGATTGTCAGAAAATTTTCTATTTCAGCAAAAGAAATTTAGAAAAATTCTTGAATAAAGAAAAAAAAAAAAAAATGATTCTAGTGCAATTACTAACACTAAAAGGAGAAAGTCTTGTCAGACCATTTAGCACAAAGCCAAAAAAAAAAAATATCTGGATAAATATCCAGACAAACGCTCTGGAAAAATCTCATCAATGCTCTAGCTCACAGCTAAGAGAACATTCTAACTCTAGTATCACTACTAGTCGCATCAGAAAATAATCGCACTCTTTCGCGCAATGTCGACGTCCTAAGACATCTAGACATGCTAAAATCGCCAGGGAAAACGCTCTGGTTGATCGCCAGAAAACGCGTCAGCTCATCGCCAACTAAACACTCTGGTATATCGCCAGAAAAAAAAACTTCGGCTCCTCGCCAAGAAAACACTCTGGTATATCGCCAGAAAAAACCTCGGCTCCTCGCCAAGAAAACATTCTGGTACATCGCCAAAAAAAAGCCTCGGCTCCTCGCCAAGAAAACATTCTGGTACATCGCCAGAAAAAAGCCTCGGCTCCTCGCCAAGAAAACACTCTGTAAATAGTCCTCGACTACACAAAGTCCGCATTCTTAAAGAACAATCTCGCCATTAACATAGTGAGCAGCTATAAAAGCTAACAATATCACTATAGGCACAGTGAATAGCTATAAAAGCTAAAATTCACCCTAAACACAGTGAATAGCTATAAAAGCTAAAATTCACCAAACTGAATGATCCTGCTTCAAAAAGCAATGTTCACTAAGAACAGAATGATTAGTCTGCGCACAACTAACATTCTAGGAAACATTCCCAATATACCTATATGAGACCGCAAGTCTCGAAATAGGACCTCCCTAAAGTCATAATCCTATATATAGGAGTCCATAAGCAAAACGACTCAAAATCACGCATTTTGAGCACATGCCCTCAGGCAACCAACATACACCGAAATATATACAGAAATATATACAGAAATATATACAGGAGTTCAAATCCCAAACTCTTGGTTATGATAACTCCATACTGAGCTTGGTGAAAGCTCTTAGCAAAAGCTAATCAAATCTTCGGCATATCGCACCAAAGTGACAAATCTGCCTAGAAACATGAGCCAGAACAAACGCCCTCCGTCATTCTTCAGGGTGGCTATACAGAGATATAAAACTTAACCAGCATTGCGCCTCTTCAAGTTGCATGAAGAACCCTCGTGTACTGGTCTCGCCCTAGAACAACAACGAAAAACATTCAATTCATCCCACATAACAGGAGATAAACACCTCACCACGATATACTGAATGGTGGAGACAATAAAATAAGGAAATGGTGACCCTGGTGTCCACCAACAAAAGGGAGTAGATTATAGCATCCACTAAACTAAAACGGTGTCTACCACACCACCATAAGTCAAAAAAATTAATCAATAGGGTGTTCCGAAACAAACTGCCAACACTGTCACCACTAATAGGCTAATTACTGCCAACAGCCTGTTAAAAAACAGATAACTCATTGGATACAACCTAAAGGTTTACAACGGTTAACTTAACCAAGCTTCTGCCAAACGGAAATTTCCATCAAAAAAACGATAAAATGAGCTAAAAGATTTACAAGGTTGAAAAAGCTACATGAAAAAAGCAAAAATTTCCCTATTTTTCGGTGGCAATGCAACAAAACTTTTGAAGACGACAAGAGCTTTTCCAGCTTAATCAGAAACAAGAAGAAAACATCGTTGACAGCTAAAATATTCGATCATGGTGTTAATCGTCTTCCTAGACAATAGCCTCTAGAAGAAACTGCTACAGGTATCAGGCATAACCGTTTTCTGTCAGCCCAAACTTCTAGATTACCTCTTGGAAATCTAAAAATTCGGTTAGGAATCTTCCTTCACTGCGCTTAGCCACTCTTGACAAGGTTCTCATCTCGGTATCAGATTTTGATCATTTCTTTGTGAAACGACTGTCTTACTCTGCTCTCATCTCTTGTAAATGATCAGCCTTTAGTTCTCCTGCAGGACTTCAACTTCCTATCAATCTGATAGTAAACCGAAAAAAAAAAAACTCATCATACGCCTATGAGTCCATGCAAAAAATTTTAAAAAATTAGTGACTCAAAGGTAACGTTTAAACGGCTCTGAAAAGAATAGAAAATACCCTCAGTTTGTCAATTCAGAAGAAGATCTAAATCAAAATAATCCAAGTCTTAGACTTACTGGATAAGCCAAAATCAATTTACTCTTAATTGCACCCAACATATACCACTAAGGTAATAGAAATACACCCACTCGGGTAACAAACTTTGAAATTGCTCATAAAAATTTTGACTCTACATCACACCACGCGAGCTCCATCTTGCGCTTGTCCAAACCCAAGATCACCTTGGATTGCCTCTAATCAAAATTTCGCTTCCAAGTGTCAAGAACTGGATATTATTTGGGGTCTTAAGCAAATCAAATCCCGCGACCACCGACATGCCAGTCATATGATATATCCTGAGTGTGACTCTTTTGCAAGCTCGCAACAGCTGAGTCGATGCTAAACATCAACTACAATCAACCTAAGTTTGGATATGATCAGTACCCAAAACCTTAGCAAAAAAACTATAAAAGTAAGCTATACTCTGCTCAACTTTTATAACAGTCAAAAAAAACGAGGTCGTCACCTCTACAGAGCAACATCAAAAAAGTAAAGTAAAGCAATTAAGATAATGTAAATATAAATTATTCTTCTTCTGACAAACTTTCATTAGGGTTAGGTCCAGTGAATGGTTTTAAGTCTTTAATATGCCATCGTCCTACTTTAGTCCCATCTAAATTAACTAAACCATATACTAAGTCTGAAATCTTTTATCTTACCACGCAATGCACATACTTAGGTACCAACTTAGATGTGAATTTATCAGCTGCACTGGAAAGAATTTTATTTTTTCGCCAAACGTGATCACCTATATTAAAGGCAAAATCCCTTTTTTTCTAAGGTTGTAAGACTTACTGTTCCGTTCATAAGCCTTATGTATCCTACTACGCACGTCAGTGAAAAATATCTTTTAAACCCTTTAAATTTTCGGCATACTACCACCCCTGTTACCCGGAATTATTTCGCTGTCAACATTGACATCCAAATCTAAATTTTTATAATACGATCCAGATAGAGGTATATGTCTGCCGTAAACTAAGAAAGACGGTGTGAACCCTGTTACTTCGTGTCTTGCGGTGTTTATAGCTTGTTGAATTTTGGAAATATTGCCATCCCAAGTATCATGTGAACCAACGTAACTTCTTAAAGCGGTCCCGATTGTTCGGTTATTACGTTCGACAAAATTACATTGTGGAGAGTACACGGGATTAAAACGGATATTAAAACTATAAGTTTCACTTAGGCTCTTAAAACTCTTAGAGGTAAACTGAGTACCGTTATCGCATATTAAGAGCGATGGAACACCGTGGATTAGAAAGACATTATTTTCCAAAATTCTCTCTATATGTCCAGCTTTAGAGCTTTTCAAAGGAAATAGCATGGTATACTTTGTAAACCAGCAAGAAATCACGAGAAGCCATTTATTTCCCTTTTTTGAACGTGGGAATGGGCCTACTAGATCAGCTGCTATGACTTGAAAAGGGTAATTAACCGTTTTCTCTTTTCCCATCAGTCCCATAGGTAGTGCATTTGGAGATTTCTGCGCTCCACATACTTCACAAGTCCTCACGAACTTTAAGATATCAAAACGCATTTTTGGCCAATAATACTGTTCCTGAACCCTGTGAAGAGTTTTAATAAAAACCAAAATGACCAGAAGTAGGAGGAGTGTGACACATGTCTATAATTTCCCCTCTCTGCGGTTTAGGAACTAGTATTTTCCACTCGGGTACATTAACTTTTAAAGGCAACTGGTTTGGGATAAACTTGTACACGAAATCATTTTCCACCTTCCACTGCGGAAAATTTTGAGGAAATTCTTAATTTGCTGCCGTAAATTATCGTACCATGGATCTATACGATCTATGTCTACTGTATCAATTCTTACGCCAATCTCTGCATTAAGACTGTTTTCGTTCCCTGTATGATCTGGGATTCTTGACAAAGCGTCAGGAATAACATTGTGGACTCCTTTTCTATGAATTAAATTAAACGTATGTTGTCTCAGCCTAATCGCCCAACGCGCTAGTTTGCCACTAGGGTTTTTAATAGAATTAAGCCACAATAAACTATAATAATCTGTTATGACCGTGAAAGGAACACCTTCTATGTAAGGTCGAAACTTTTCGATGTTAAAGAGTACTGCTAAACATTCTTTTTCAACAACCGAATAGTTACGTTCAGCCTTTGACAAAGTTCTACTGGCATACGCTATCACTCTTTCCTCACCATTGATTTTCTGTGTTAGGACGCCCCCTAAACCGGTATTAGAAGCATCACTAGAAATATAAAACTGTTGGGAAAAATCTGGTTGGGATAAAATTGGAGCTGAAACCAATAGCTCTTTAATCTTTATAAAAGATTCTTCGGCTGCCTTTGTCCAATCTATCGATTGTCCTTTTTTTCGTCCTTTCAAAAGATCATTAATAGGCGACAACAAGGTAGAAGAATTCTCGATAAAACGTCTGTACCATGAACACATTCCTACGAAGCGCTTAACTTCCGTAGTATTAGTAGGTCTCGCATAATTAACCATGCTTGCTACTTTATCCGGATCGGTACGCAAGGAATTTGAGCCTACAATATAGCCTAAAAACTTTAGAGAAGTTTTAAAAAAATCACATTTGCTCAAATTATCGTCAGTCCGGCCTCTTTCAATTTATTTTTTACTTCTTTAAGTAAGCGAATATGCGATTCGAAGTCTTCCGATGTTACTAAAATATCATCGAGATAGGTAAAAATATGTGGCTCATATTTCGGGCCAAATATAGCGTCCACTAAACGTTGCTGAGTTTGAGCAGCGTTCTTTAGACCAAACGGCATAGTGACGAACTGAAATAGACCTCGGCCTACTACTGCAAAAGCGGTCTTTTCCTTAGAGGATTTGTCCAAAGGAATTTGCCAGAAAGCCTTTCTAAGGTCTATCGAGGATACATACTTAGCATTCCTGAGTGATGTCAAAATTCTGTCGATGTTCGGTAATGGATAGTTATCAAATTTGCTGACCTCGTTGAGCTTTCTTTCATCGGCCCGTCAAAGCATAGGGACGTTTGATTCTTATCACTCCGAGTTTCAACATTTCGTCTAACTCCTTATTTAATACTTTTGACATGTTCGGAGACATGGCGAAGGGCCTTGTCTTTACAGGACTGACATCAGCCGTATCTATAGACATGGTGATTTTATTCGTTCGGCCTAACCTATCTTTACTACTTATTTCTTGAAAGAGCTTATTACTTTTTCTGCCTTTAAGCGTTCCGTCCGCGAGAGATCATCTAGGGTACATAGACGCGAGAAAAGGTTTTCTAAAGAACTTTCTGAATAACAATCTTTAAAACTTGTTTGAGAATTGACTTCTAGGGACTGTGGATACCACGAATTATTTTTAAAATTTACTAAAATTCCAAATTTTTGTGCAAAATCACATCCTAAAACCAAAGTATGTGATAGAGAAGGTACTACTAGAGCAGGGATTACTAAACAATGACCATTGCAGACTAGCGGCAACTCAACCGTACCTAAAACTTTTAGACGGTTGCCATCTGCAGTGGTAACACTTCTATTTTTGACATGGCATATTTTTATACTTAAACGACTTAAAATTTTAATACCATTCTGACCTACAACGGAGGCATTTGCACCAGAGTCAAATAAAGCCGAGAAATGGGCACCTAATAGATTTATCTTGATATGCGGTCTGTTATCTGAATATTTATGCACGAATAAAGGAGACATGTGACCATTTGGAGAAGCAGGAGTTTTAACTTGAGAAGGAGAATTTTTATTAGACTTTAAAAAATCAGAAACTTTTTGTAACCATTTAGTCCAATCTGATCTATTGGAATATTTTTGTTCGTCCGTGTTTCTAGAACGTTTTGGATTAGGGGCTTTACTGCGAACATGAGCTTGTGACTTAGCCGAATGATTAGAGGCTTTTTTGTTGGACTTAGTATATCCGCCTCGGTAATATACCGTCCTTACTCGTTTTTTGTACATTTGGGGCATGATGCTAGCCTCACACCAGTTGTTCCACATTTGAAACAAAATACCCTCTTTGGTGCCGTACAATTTTGGTAAGTGTGATTCGGACCTGTGCAATTCCAACAAGTGAAAATTGCCTTAGGTGAGACCGACTTGTCGTTCACTTTAGCTGCAGTGTCGCTAATTTTAGAGTCATTATCTTTTCTTTTTCCCGTTTTCTGGTTACTCCTAGGGTTCCGATTTACATTCCCAACCTTATTTGTCGAGACTCCACTTCGGCCATTTGGATTATACTCTACTTGATGTATATTAGTTTCGCCTTTTGGTCTGCTCTTTTCCAACAAATAATCGGACTCTTCAAGTTTTCTACATAACCCGGCGAGTTCGGCTACCGAATTAATATCTAGTAGAGCTAACCGATTGACGAAACTAGGCAGAATATTCCTCCGTATAAATTTAACTTTGGTACTTTCCAAAGGCTTGGTGGACAACCTACCAAATAAAGATTCCATGTGGGCAATAAAAATCACAGTGGACTCATTCTTCTTTTGTCGCCTCCTCTTTATTTCCGACCACAATTCTTCATCATCATCACAGTGCAAGAAGTCCTTCTTTAGCCTATCTACCAAGGAATGCCAGTCGTTGACACTTGATTTTATGCTTCTAAACCAAATGAAGGCATCGCCAGTGAAAAATTCAACAGCAGAGCCGAAAAGTTCATCTTCCGATACTTTCCTAGCTTGAGCTATTTCAGTCAGCCTCTACAAAAAAGGATAGAGTCTCTTTGAGTCTCCATTAAATTTCAATTGCCATTCGCTGACAGGAATATTTCTGGCTGCGCAATTCACGATTGGAGCTGGTACGTTTATGACTGGGGTTGTAATAGGCAACTGTGGTAACTCATGACCAGGAGCCATCTTTTCTGCAAGATTTGCTTCCATGAGTACACACGTAGCTATTGTTTCTTGAACATATTTGGAAAACTTCGACGCTTCCTCTTCGTCATCCGGCATGGGAATTCTTTGTACGCGACCCGCTACATGCGATAAACGTGACTTAACCCGGTGTACAAGTGAATCATTTGGATCGCCGTCATAACTATCGATTAAGTTTTGGATAGAATTTAAACTCTTTTCGATACCAGCCGTTTCTTCTTTAATAGACAGAGTGTCATCCCCTATTTTTATCGTTTTTTTCCGGGCTCATTAATTTCTTTACTTAAGATCCTCGTTAGAATCTTTCTTTTATCCGCGACCGGACGTTCTGAGAAAGTACGACGGATTTTCAGTTCATAGTCTAACTCATATTCCAGTAGGTGATTGACTTTAAAATTGAAGGCTTCCATGATAAATGAATACAATTTAAAAGAATTGTTTAAAAAGTCGTGAAAATATTTCTCCTGTGCTCCCAATAGTCAAAATAGAAAATATGTAAAGGCGCTTAAAATATGTAAACTTCTTTACCAAACATTAAAAAAAAAATCTTCGACAATTTTAAAAAAAAATTCTAAGTATCGCCTTGTATTAAAATTCCTTTACTAGATATCTTAAGAATTTTCAACAAAAAAATCTCCAAATACCGTTTCGTATCAGCAAAGTATTTTTAATATTCATGCAAAACATAGGTGAAAAAAAACGTACAGTTTTTTCTCCTCGGTTAACCGCAAAATAAATCTAACACTGCAAAAATTAAAGTAAACCAGCACATCTGCTAATCTGAACTATAAAGCTAGCTTTTAAGAAAAAAGTAGGAATCACTTATCTTAGAGTCAATTAACAAAATTCAAATATCTATACCACCATCAGGTAAATTGAAATAAATAATTCTACAAATTTCCTGCTTTTGTCTTATTGCTATAGTGTAGTTTCGTTTAATAAATGTCATGAAATAAAAATATCTGAAAAGTTAGAGCTTTTACTTTGTTCGATAGCTAGTACACTGAACCCTTTTTTAAAAAAAATAAAATTCCAAAAGCCCCGCGTTGACAGCGCTATTTTGTAACGTGTGAACTTGCCCGCACTTTTGTACCCTGTGAAAAGTTGTTTTTCCCACGCTTGGGCGCAATTTTCTTGCAACCTCTTTTTAATTTCTGATAATGAATTGAGTGGATCCTGATTTTAAAAGAACTCAAGAAATTAAACACACACTAGCTCAGTTTTCCTTGGTAGAGAGATATGGGTAAGAAATAATTTTTGTACGTCTTTTTGGAATTATTTTTTTTTATTTTTAAAAAGCCTCAGCTGTACGACTTTTGGGCACCATTCATTTTAAAATAGAAAGGATCTAACTTCAGCTAAAAAAATGAAAAAATACTGAAAGGGTGTACAGTTGTTAAATAAAAAAAACAGTTTGGTACAGCCGTCCTTATCCTGAAAAGTAAGATAGGTATTCAGTGAGACACTAGCTTTAATCAACAAAAAGAAAATTTATTCATGATTTTAAAATAAAAGTTCTAACCTTTGCGGTTTTAAGGATTACAAAAAAAATTCTAGCCTAACAGGTAGTTATTATTATTAGAGTCCCTAAATCAGACATTTAAATTCTAAAACCTGACTACCCCCGAAAGCGAAGAATCGTGATTTTCACTTCACGTTTTGTCAGTTCAAACTTATTTGCGGGAATAGGTCTATTTGATGAATGTTCTGGTAACTTACGGTTGTCATTTGGGCTTCTAGGCCTTCGATGGAACACAAAACCGATTTCACACTTTGTAGGAAACACTCAGAGCCCACTACGGCTTTACGTTAAAAAAAAACTCGTGCTTTACTTGGCTCTCGTAAATTTTGCTATGAGCCTCTACTGCGGCTCGGTCGAAGTAAGCCTGGCTGCGGCTCGATGGAAATTCGCCTACTTGGCGGCTCGGTGGAAATAAGCCTACTGGCGGCTCGGTGGAAATAAGCCTACTTGGCGGCTCGGTGGAAATAAGCCCTACTTGGCGGCTCGGTGGAAATAAGCCTAGATTCCTGTCCTCCGGACCCTTAAATAAGCCGTGGGCACTCTCTCGGTAATATGGCTACGCCGGAACCAAAACTCCGGATACAAATATTTGACCAATCCCGGCGTATCGATAGATTCGGTCGCGAACCCGCACAGCACACTAATATACCGAGCGGCTAGCAATTTCTGATTAATATACTGCTCGATACAAAAATGAAAAGAAGTACAATTTAAAGTGAAAAATCAGTAACATTACATGGTCTTAAAATCTAGGAAAAAATGAATGTTACAATATATATATATAATATATATATATATATATATATATATTATATATATATATATATATATATATATATATATATATATATATATATATATATATATATATATATATATATATATATATATATATATATATATATATATATATATATATATATATATATATATATATATATATATATATATATATATATATATATATATATATATATATATATATATATATATATATATATATATATATATATATATATATATATATATATATATATATATATATATATATATATATATATATATATATATATATATATATAGTGTTGTAAAACGTTTACAATTTTGCAATATGTCGTGGGTAAAGTGAGGTAAAGATCAATGTTATGCACATTTTTTTAAGATATCCACTGACTGTTTTAAGTTTAAGAAATTTGTAGAAAATGTAAAATATAGCAGCAAGTGTGATAGTTCGTGTCGTTCGGTACAGTTTGTTTAGTTATAAATATGTCACGCCCAACCTAGGTTATTTTATATCGAAAGCGATTGCACATTTCAGGTACATAAAAATGATAAATACATAACGTTTTTTAAATCTAACTTCCTTTTTCACCTTCAGAACTAACAAAGCTAACATTTGTTAGAAGAAAATCGTTTACTATTTCGGTACTAATCTTGGGAAAGTTAATAGAAAAACCTATTTGAAATTCCGTTTTTTTTTTTGCCCAACCCCAACCAACTATTAACATTAAAGTCAAAGTCAGCTGTTATGGGGCAATAATCCATTTGTTACGGCTCATTACTAAGGAATTTCTTTTCAAATAATAAATAAAAAAGAATTCTTAATTATAGTTAAATATTATTTTTTTCTAGTGTTATCTACTATTATTTTCGTTTGTTACTAGATAACTCTAAAATTTGAAAGCATGTAATTGTTTGAAGAACATCGTTTGGTTGACAACAGATAAACCAATGCGCCTGTGCCAGAACTAGTTATTACAATGGCTGTCTGTCATAGTCGGATAGATTGGGCAGTTAAAATCCAGTTGTGCCGTACTGAATGTGCGACATGACGCCACGAGTTACCTATTTCAATATATACAGTAAATTTCATAACACCCTATATATATATATATATTTATATATACATAAATATATATATATATATATATATATATATATATATATATATATATATATATATATAATATATATATTATATATATATATATATATATATATATATATATATATATATATATATATATAGTCCCTGGCCAAATTATTAGACGCACTGCAAGATTCATGTAAAATATTAATTACCGAGTGATATTGTACCGTTTTATTATTTTAAATTGATTTGTTTTTTATTTTTATATTATCCAATCAATTACCTATTTATTTGACATAAATAAAACAGCATTAATTTAGAAAAGCATAAGTTTATTAAGTTTTAAAGAAAAGTGAAATTAATGTTAGTAAAAGTCAATATTTAGTTGAGCCACCTTTAGCCGCTATCAAAGCTTTAATTCTGCTCGGTATGCTATCAATGCCGTGTACTGTCTCCTGCATTTGAGGATGATGATTCCACACATGAATAATCTTTTCTAGGAGCTGGGTTTTGTTGGTAATCACATCTTTAGCCACTTCTCTTTTCATCAGCTCCCACACATTTTCAATGGGGCCAATCCAACAGAGGGATATTTTTTCTGCCAAAAAAGCTTTAACAGACCGAGCAGTGTGGCAGGGAGCTCCATCTTGCATGAAAAGTGAATGGTTCCCCATTTGGAAACCATTCTCTGAGCTGCGGAATCAACCGATTTTGTAATACTTTCTTTGTACTGATCTTGCCTCATTATTCCTTTAACGACGTACAGACGTCCAGTGCCCTTGCCGCTGATGACTGACCAAATCATCACTTTGGTGGGATGTTTTAAAACCGTCGGACGACACAATCAGGATGAAACTTTTCTCCATGACGACGACGCACATACTGAGCTTTATTCTGCAAAATTTCGAATGTGCTTTCGTCACTGAAGCCAGACCTGTCAAAAATAGGAAAAATATATAAACTTCCATGTTTTATTTGCTTTATTTAACTGAAAATGATAATAATGTATCAATTATTGATTAAATTGCTGTATCTTACCGATCTCCAGAAGTCCACATCTTTGTCTTGCCATTGTTTGGCCCACTTCAGGCGCTTTGCTTTCATTGCAGCTGTTAACTTGGGCTTCCTGGCGGGGCGACAGGCCTTAAAATCTAATCTTTCAATTTTCTTCGAACAGTGCGCTCAGAAAGCATTTACGCTAGCATCCTGGAGTTGTGATTTTATTACCTTTGTGGTAGCAAATCTGTTTTCTAC
This sequence comes from Pachyrhynchus sulphureomaculatus, assembly GCA_019049505.1. Taxonomy (NCBI): domain Eukaryota; kingdom Metazoa; phylum Arthropoda; class Insecta; order Coleoptera; family Curculionidae; genus Pachyrhynchus; species Pachyrhynchus sulphureomaculatus. The sequence goes on from JAHKBH010003649.1 coordinate 21,189, forward strand.
ACAAATTTTCTTCAAACATCTCTCTGACCGTGGATTGAAAATTGGTTTTCTACCGCATCTTTTCTTTCTTATCGGGCTTAATTCCTTCCCTGACTCAATTTTCTTTTTTACGCGTCGTACACTAGCTTCAGAAACCCCCAATCTTCGTGATATTTCTCGGTTGTAAATGTTTTCGCAATCACAGGGCCCTTCACTTCAGCTTTTTTACGTGGTGAAAGATCGCCTTTTCTACCCATAATGAAAATAGTCCAATTACTTTTTTAAAACACTGCATACAAAATAAACTAATAACTGAGTAGTATAAAACTGTTAAACAAACAATCACAGTCCATAAAACCACAGAAACACGTCCGTACCTGACTCGATTCCGATCGCGACTGATACAGGTTTGTACTTCTTTACGTTCATGTATCACTTTGTCAATACAGTGTTGCCATATGTTAAAAATAAATACAAATATGTAGTCTACAAACAATTCTTTAAATAAAAATCAATAATATTGTAGTTTAAATATACCATTATTGCATAAAAAACTCTTAAGAAACATAAAATTATATATAAAATAAAAGGGACGGAAGGCTGAATAACCAGGATATCTTAGGATTTTGTTAGATACGGCAACTTTTGCTTTCTCTCCTCTCTTTATTTTACATATATATAATATATAATATATATTATATATATATATATATATATATATATAAATATATACATATATATATAATATATATATATATATATATATATATATATATATTTATATTTATATAGGGTGTTATAAAGTTTCATTGCAAATATTGGAACAGGAGCCTCCTTATAGCTAACGGAACTCAGTAATGAAGGAAAAAAATTGGCGCTGATGAGGACATGAATATTTATTTCACGCTGCCACTGGTGAACCATACAACTCCACAATATCGCCGAACGTTAACCATAACCTAAAGAGTACAGTGTTGCTGAGATTGAGCTAGGTTTTTCCCAAACAAATTTAATAGAAAGAAATTATAAAAACCGTTTACCTTTTAAAATAATTATTTTGTGACACCAACAAATTAATTACACAAGTTTTATTTCTTAGTATTTTATTACAAGTTAAAATTTTAACGCAATGTAACTCACTAAAATTTTATTTGCTTCATTGTAGAAACTAAGGCATAACAAGAAAGTTGTTAGAGT